>ONZH01030430.1:0-79832 GCA_900303285.1 Rhinella marina | reverse complement strand
TCATCTTTATATTTCGCTTGATGTGAATTGGACCCACTTCACTGTGGACCCTGCAGCACTCAAAGTAGGAGACGCAACGTCAGACATTTTTATTTCATGGACTGAGCTAGGTTTCGATGATCTGGCAGGATGCTGGAAAGCCCTAGGAACCCAACATGCAGGAGAAGAGATAGAACCAAACTGATGGGTGGAGCAAACCAGCACGTCATGCTGGATAAGGGACAGGTGAGTAACATAAGCAAAACATTAAAAAACACAAAAGCAAAGCAGCATACATATAAGATAATAACCATAATGTAGCAGGTCAACACCTATTTTATTACATTCTGACGTTTTGATTGATTCACAACACTTAACGTTGTAATTGCGATTTAATTTAGTTTACTTTTGTTTTAGCTTCACTAAATGACAATGTTACTTTTGTAGTCTTCATTTTCACGAAGTGCACCATATATGGCAATCTGTTTCATAGCATCCTGCAAACACTCCCAAGATCTTCAAGTAAGCAGATATTCATGTAATGTCATCGTGTAAATACAGTCATTCTAATCTAATCTGTGTTTGGAAAACCAGTCCGGAGCGAAGAATGAAAATGGTGAAAAACATAGAAAGTGGTTGATAATTTGTGTATTTTTACTTAAACCATAGAAATGGAGACTTTCCTATTAACGGAAAGCACAACTCCAGCAGAACTGACTGAGTGCAATGGTAGGAATTAGGTAAATTTTACTCTTTGCATTTTTTGGAAATCAGTTGCATGAATATTATCTAAGTTATACTATATGTTATATTCTAATTTATAATAATAATAAAAAAAAAATGCGGATAACACCTTTAAGTTATAATTTATAACTTAAAGGGGTTATCAGCAATTTTTTACAATTTCTAATGGTCCTCTCCTTCATGTGGTTAAGTGCTTTAATAGTTATAATGCTGAAAATATTCCTACAGGGCCAGCTTCTTGCGCTCCCTGCAGTGTAATTAGGTTGCAGGAACTTCCTTGATTATTTGGCATACATTCAGCACGTGAACCTAGCCCAGTTACAACCTGTGATATATGTGGGTTGTGCTTGTGCCGTCAGACAGCTTCAAGCGCGTTGAGCAGTCAGTTCTTAAAGGGCTTCTCTGGGAATTAAGAAAATGAAAATACTTAAATATTACTTTATTATAAATACATTCCCAAATACCTTTCATTAATTATAATGGCTCGTTTTTGTCTTGAGCAATCATCAGGGGAAACAAAATGGCCGCTGTTGCATTAGTTCACACAAAACCTGTCCTGATCACACATGAGGACAAGTTACCTCACAACACTGAGTTAAAGAGCTGCCTCATCCTCCTCTCTGCTCTGCTTGTCAGGGTTTATGATCCTGAATACAGCTGATGAGATCTTCAGCTGAACCTCTGTAGGAATGGAGCTCATCAGGAGACATGAAGTACAGAGGACGGACAGGACAGACTGTGGTAATGTGTTGTTGTGGTAACGAAGGCTGCATACCAGTGCTGCTGCTCATTATTTCACACCTCATCCTCCTCATCTTCTCCATTCTCACAGAGATTCACCTGTATTCAGGATTATAATCCCTGACAAGCAGAGCAGAGAGGAGGATAAGGCAGCATTTTAGTGTTGTAAAGTAACTCGTCTTCCTGTGTGATTAGGATAGGTTTTGTGTGTACTAATAGGACGGCGGCCATTTTATTTCTCCTAATGATTGCTCCCTAGACAAAACAAGCCATTCTAAGTAATGAAAGGTATTTGTGAATATATTTCTTATAAAATAATATTTAAGTATTTAAATTTTTTAATTCCTGGAAACCCCCTTTAAGGGCTTAGGTTCAGATTTTTGTTGGAAAATACTGGTACAAAGTAAGTACCTGGTAAGCCAACTAGGTTTTTACTCCAGATGTATCACATTTTTAGACTGCCCTAAGAATACACCAAAAATTAGACAGGATTAGTAAATCTGCCCCCATGAGTCAAGTTGACCACTACTCAGTGTTACGGTGATTTTAGGTGTGAAGCACTGTTCAGGACATTACAATACTTCTTTAGCTTTTTTAACTATTAAAGATTTTACTTTTTTGTGTGTTGGAAAGAAATATCAGTAATTGTTCTTTTTAATAAAATATTTTTAGTTATATTTAAGAAAAAATGATGAATGAACAATGCTGGAGGAACCAGAGGTACACTGTCACGCGAGGTCGGCGTCGCGCTCCCTCTGCACGACATCGCCGGACCTCTCCACCCCCTAGAGACGAGCAATAGGGAATTGAAGTGCTGGTCTTGTCAGCCAGCACTTCATGAGTTAATTCTCTGTTTGGGGTTTAGCCCTTGTGGTGCTGATCACACCACATGGCTACTTTACATATTGTTTGGACAGCTTGCTCCGCCTCAGGTCATGTTGATTGCTGGCTACATCATATGATCCTGGGCGGGCTATTTAAAGATAGCAACTGCCTCACTCAGATGCCTGTGATTAGTCTTCTGAGATCAGTGCTGTGTGTTGGACCTTGCTGTTGGATTATTAGTATATTGGATTTTTAGCTTCGGACTTAGACTACACTTTTGCGATTCCCCTCGGTATTTGACGTGACCTCCTGTTCTTGACTTGGCTTGCTTGACTATTCTGCTATTGTGTTTGTTCTG
Organism: Rhinella marina; assembly: GCA_900303285.1. Classification (NCBI taxonomy): domain Eukaryota; kingdom Metazoa; phylum Chordata; class Amphibia; order Anura; family Bufonidae; genus Rhinella; species Rhinella marina. The sequence continues at coordinate 77,185 of ONZH01030430.1, read as the reverse complement.
TCTGTGTTCCTCTTTCCCTGTGTTCCCTTCCCTTCCCTGTGCACATACTCAGCATAGGGACCGTCTCTAAGTTACGGTTTTGCCGCCTAGGGCATCTACTGTAAGTAGGCAGGGAAAGAGGTGGGGTTCATACAGGGCACACTATCCCTTGTTTCCCTGTCGTGACAGAATCACAGGACGTACCTAATGGAGCCGTTGCGAGTACTCACGGACCAGATGAGTAACATGGCTCAGATGATCCAGGATTTGGCCAAGAGACTCCAACATCAGGAGCAGCTGCGGACTGCACCGCAGTCGTTCCCTCCATGCCAAACCCCCAATATTGAACCCCATGTAAAATTGCCCGATCGGTTTTCTGGGGACCGAAGGACTTTCCGTTCCTTTAAGGAAAGTTGTAAATTATATTTCCGTTTACGCTCACACTCCTCGGGTTCTGAGCAGGCAGCGGGTAGGAATAATTATTTCCTTGCTGCAAGGTGATCCGCAGGAGTGGGCTTTCTCATTGCCACCTGACTCCCCTTGTCTATTGTCTGTGGAGGCTTTTTTCCGTGCCCTAGGTCTTTTATATGAAGAACCTGACTTGGCCGCTGTAGCTGAAACTCAGCTCAGAGACATTCGGCAGGGTAACCGTCCAGTTGAGGATTACTGTGCTGAGTTCAGAAAATGTGTGTGTCCTCTAAATGGAATGACCCGGCTTTGAGAAGCCAGTTTTAAGGTGGGGACTGTCTGACCATCTGAAGGATTTACTAGTTAGTTATCCTACTCCTGACACCTTAGAGGCGACTATGACCTTAGTTATCAAACTTGACCGACGGTTTAGGGAGAGACAAAAGGAACGTTCTGTTGCCCCTCAAGTTGCCATGTTTGTCCGAAGTTCCTCTTCAGAGCCCGTCTCCTTTCAAGGTCCAGGAGGAGCCTATGCAGTTGGGAGTTACTATGAGGGATCAGAGACGCCTGAGAGGGCCTGTTTTTACTGCGGTGAGATGAACCACTGGCTCCAGCAGTGTCCGAGACTTCTGCTCTCAAAAAGGTCTGTTCCTGGAAGTAAGCGTACCCCCTGCGGTGGTAAGAAAGAAAATCTTGTTACCTATTTCCATTTCTTATAACCAATTCAAGAGGTCCGGCGAAGCATTTGTGGATTCAGGTTCTGCTGCTAATTTTATTGATTATGATTTTGTGCAATCTGTGGGTGTGCCTATAATTCCTTTAAGGGAGGTAATTCAAATTATCGCACTGGATTCCACTCTATTGAATAATGGGAGAGTGGAGTTTTGTACTCCTGAGGTTGTATTAACTGTAGGAATTACCCATTACCGAGACTTGTTCCTTCCTTGTATTAAAGGATTTACCTGCCGACCTTGTTTTAGGTCTGCCATGGTTACAGGACCACAACCCTGTGATCAACTGGTCGGTAGGTGAATTGGAAAAATGGGGAATGAATTGTGACAAATGTTTGTAGATCAGTATTTGCTGTTTGGAGGTACCACTGAGTCTCTTTCCTTGCCCAAGTATATCGGCGATTTTTCGGACGTTTTTTCCATGTCCGAGACTGAGTTCCTCCCTCCTCACCGGCAATATGATTGCGCCATCGACTTTCTTGAGGGATCCAAATATCCAAAGGTCGCATTTATAATCTCTCTACTCCTGAACGTCAGTCCATGAGGAATTATCTCAAAGAGAGTCTGGCCAAGGGTCACATCCGGCCTTCAGTTTCTCCCATGGGGGCAGGTTTTTTCTTTGTTGGTAAAAAGGATGGAGGATTGAGGCCCTGTATCGATTACAGGGAGCTCAATAAAATCACTGTTAAAAACAGATACCCGTTGCCCCTTATTCCTGACTTGCTGAATCAGGTCCAGGGGGCCTGTTGGTTCACCAAGCTGGATTTGAAGGGGGCATACAAACCTAATCAGGATTCGTGAGGGGGACGAATGGAAAACTGCTTTTAATACCCGGAAGGTCATTATGAGTACTTGGTAATGCCTTTTGGGTTAAGTAACGCTCCGGGCAATTTTCCAAAACTTTGTCAATGACATTTTTAGACCATTTATTGGGAAATTTGTAATTGTCTATATTGATGACATCCTGATTTTTTCTGCAGACTGAGAGAGTCACGTATCTCACACCAGGCAAGTGCTGGAGGTGTTGCGTGAAAACAAGTTGTTCGTTAAAGGGGAAAAGTGTACCTTTGGTGTTCAGGAAGTGGCCTTTTTGGGATACATTCTCACCCCTTTTTCTTTTCAAAATGGACCCAGTTAAGTACAGGCCATTGTGTCGTGAGTGCAGAACCTTCTACATACTTTCGTGAAAGGCACGCTGTTTCGAGCCTATAATATATACTGAGAAGGATTGGTGGATAAAATATGTTTTTTCTCATTTTACAGAAGCAATTGGACAGGCAGAAAAATTCTCTTACGCAATTTTGTGTGTGAGCTCGCTAAGCAAGTAGTGTCTCTGATATAGAATACTGCTCGGCTAGCTAAGGGTGGTCCATGATACTCCTGTCAATTGGCCCCCTGCAGCTATTGAGTGCCACTCCTGAGAAGAGTTCAGAAGGCTCAGATGTATTTTAAGTTTAATAGACTACTAGTGTGTGTGTGATGAAGTTACATCTCCAGCTCTCGAATCCAATAGCCTCAAGTCTTTTCTTGTGTAAGTTGAGGTGTTGAGTGCTGTGTCTCTGGCTGCGCGATGTGTATGCTCGCGAGAGGAAGGGAAAAAAATAGATCTACGCCTGTAGTCGCGTAGAGCTCATATCTCTTACTCTCCGATCTCTCACAATTATATGCCGGCTCGAGACTCTGGTAATATCTCTGCCCTCTGAAGATCGCTCTACTCGCTCTCATAGGTGAACAATATAGGGTCAGATTGCTGACCGATCTCGCCTTATAATTATTATTACACTCAGAAATAACATCCAGGTTCCGTCTTGAACCCTCTTTTTAGTGAACTCACCCATCCACCACTCTCTCTGGACAGAGATTCCATGTCTTCACTGCTCTTTACCATAAGAATCCGCTTCTATGTTTGTGTTGCAAACCTTTCTTATCCTCCAGACACAGGGATGTCCCTCCTCTCTGCATCTGGCCCATTTGTTGGCAAGGACTCAGAGGACCTCCCTGCCATCCATCTCACTGCATACTTCTCTCAGTCTGCCATGGCAGCATCTGGCGTCGTCATCATTGTCTTCCTCCAGCTCCTCATACTAATCCTTTGCCTCTCCTGTCCTTTTGAGTGCGCATTTGAGAATGGCGCCAATTTTTTTAGAAGGGGCAATTTCACCGCATTATGTATCACTTCTAGAATGTACTAATAAAGAAATTCTCTTAAACTGAGCTATTTACTTCCTCCTGCATCACCTCATCCTCCTCATCATGTTGTCTAGAATGCGTGTGAGCTCTATAAGCCTCCTAATGTGGGCTTCTCACCTAGAATGCGCAGGCCGGAGGTGTGCGTATGTATTAGCGCTTCTGGTATATCTTTTGTTGTGTTACCTTCCAGACCCCTTGCCCAATCATTAGTGTTGCTCAACAGTGCCTCCATGAGAGAATGCTGTGATTAAAGGCGAATGCTTAGATGGACTCTTCTCACACGCCAAAGTTTCCAGGCGTATCAGCCTTATAGTTCCTCTGGATCGTACCTACATAGAGTGCACAATGCTTGCGTGCCTCCATCAGAACTGATATCATGTAGCCCGCAAATCGTAATCTTAGCTCTCTATCTGCGTATCTCGAGCTGACACTATCTGGGTGACGGAGTGTGAGAAACATATCATTGCTCTGCCAATGATAGGGTACCCCTCACAAATGCCTCGCATAACATATAGATATCTGCTGTGCGCATAGACTTGACAGAACTAAACTCATAGACGGTTGCGGACTTTGCTGGTGTGAGTGCTCATAGTGAAATACATACCTTTTTTCGTGTGCTGCTAGTGGCAAGAGACGTGCACTTAATATATGGGTGAACATGGGTGTCTACAATTGCGCTATAGGATTGTTTCACAATTCCACTAGTCGCCTAATTAGATGGGTTATTGAGTCATCCTGTAATGTATGTCCAGTGGTTTGATGCTGCAGGCAAGTGCTAGAGGAGACCACCATTGTTGTTGTGTGCGCGGGTATCCACGAAGATAGGCTTGCAAGTACGCACGCCCTATCCAACTGAGGTGTGTCCTGTTACACATCTCTCTCTTTACACCAAGTGACCTCCTAGTGACACGCTATGGTCACATCCTAGAATGCAATCGGTCTTGGCAAGCGCGAGAACCATAGGTGACATCGCGAGATATTTGAAGATCTACACCATGCATGTCAGGACCCTGGAGTGTCAGACGCGCTGACTATTTAGTGGTTTGTACAGATTCAGCACATAATGTGCTCCATTTAGTATTTATAATCTCTGTAAATTGTATACTCCTCCTTGCGATCTACGGTTATACTGCGCGTAGTACGACCAGTGCATCTAATTGTGACTGATTATTGTCATATAACTGCATTGAGTGGTGACTTGCCTGGAGATAGTCGTTTCCTTCTGATCCGCGCGAATGTACTTGTTTCCATTTGTGTCCTAGTGGTCTTGGAGGTCGTTCTGCTCAAGAGTAACCGTATCGCGCGTTTGTCCTTTTCATGCAGTCCACTTACTGCTCCAGATAACTTCAATGCGTTCGCCGATTGGTAAGTACTGTGATGTGTAGAAAATCCGACCACTGTGTCTTGTGCCAATTATCGAGATGTATGGGTGTTTGAATTAACCAGCATGTGTGAGGAGGACTTACTGGTGGCTCTCGTAGGCGCTGAATATGTGCAATTAATAATCGTGTGTTAAGATTCATACTCTGGTTGGCGAACTAGTGACGCCGTTTTCAGCTCACATTGTGAGGTTTGCTCGGTGTACCAGTCCATGTGTATGCATTCGCCTCATTAGAGTGGTCCCATTGCACGCGAATCATCGCATAAATCGTGTTCGTTCCTTTGAGGGTCAATGATTTTTCTCAAGAACTGTGCACGTTGGGCCAACAGGTTCAGTCGAAACCTGGGTAAATCGCGCCAAGGAGTTACTCTATAAAGTCTGAACGAGCAGATCAGATATCTATGTATACAGGAGATGTGATGTCTCCTCAAGTTGTGCGCGAGTGTGTGTCATAGTGATAAATAGTATAATAATTGTGGTGATGCTTTAAATCTTCCAACATGCGACATTTCGTACCGTGCACCATAACTTCAAAAGACTGTATGACTAGCTACGGTACTATGCGATTTTAGAGATCCTGTGTTCCTCACTCGCGCTCGCTAAAGTACACGCAAGACCAGAATGGATTGTGGTAGCGTGGGACCTATAAAGTGCCGTACGAATCCTTAGTGTTACTTTTTGACTCCGTCAGATTGCGTTCGATACGCATTGCACGGGAGGCTAGGTCGCGGCGTCACAGTCTTTAGACAGTCCATTATGAGCTAGGAAAGAGTAATGTTGCTAGCTATCCCAGCTTAAGTGCCAATAAATTATACTAAAAAGAAAGCACTGTTACAATAAGTGCAAATTACGCGACACATTGCAGAGACCTCGAAAAAGACATACACAACAATGGCTAAAGTGCTTTAACGTTTTGCATGAACCTGATAAAAAACATTATTGCTATGTGCTAAAAGTACAACAAAGAATAATTATTATGCAAACATTTTAGTGCAATCAATTTCACATTTGCAAGCATAATGGTGATATACGTTTGAGTTCTCCTTGTTGCTGCTTTGCATAAAACACTGGAACACATCAAAATTAAATGTAACCATGTGAGGTATTTTGTATCCAAAGGGAACGTGTAATCCCATGGATAAAATAAAATAGAAACAGAGAACCTTTTGCAAGTTGGCCCCAATAACTGAGAGGGAAAGGAAATAGTAGCGCTTAGGGCAACTGTAATTTCTGCAGAATGGGGGGAGTCTGAAAGCATGTCCATCTGGGTGAAAGTCAAAACAGCGCAATAAAAAAAAATAAAAACAAGTGCCAACTAGCCTCTCGTCAGGTGCAGTCCATGTTGTGGATCATAGGTCTCAGAGGTGTCTTAAATAGCCAGACTGACAGCGTAGAAGTCTCCCTTGGAACTGCTACTGAATGACATAGTGGATACTCCTGCTCTGTAGCAAAGCTGGTGCCCTGGTGAGCTCCACCGCCCTCTTCTGCAGAGTCGGGACTTGACGGTCAGGTGGTGTCACACGTTGAGTGTTTGCAGCGCCTTGCGCCTTCACTTTTCAAATACTCCTGCCGTGACAGGCAGAGGTAAGCGACTTCTGGCCTGGCAGCGGCTGAGGCAATGTTTTGCACCCAAAAGGGTGAAGAACCGCCAGCTCCCCTGGCTGCTGCTGACATTGGGCTTACATTTTACAATGGTGATAGTTAGAGCAACCTTAGGAAGCTTCACAGTGGTTAGTTATGCGTTAAAAAGTAGTGTCAAGATTATTCAAATATATTGGCAAATGTTATATATTGGGCGCTCATGATCTGAATAATCGAAGCAGAAAGTTCGGCGTATTGCAAAGAACTGGGGATTTAGTGTGGGGATACTTCTCCTGTCACGCTGCATGTTAATTATCGATTTGCAGCTCTGTGTATGGCTAAGTCATAAACACGTCAAAACGCTCTGTATATTAGTTATCGTTGCAATCTCTATACAATTTCCATCTCCACCCTTCCGCGATCTCATTTTCATGGAAGTGCAGGTCGTGCGTTGATTTTAGTCTACCGATACTTTGACAATCTTGGATGCAGACAACGACGCTATATAATTTCCCTCGTAGTGAGCTCTATTAGATGAGACATCGTATCACATAATACTATAATACCAGTTTGACTCATAGTTTACTAACTAACATCTCGAATGAGCCCTATATGTGATGAATAGCTTTCTATCCTCGATATCGCGATATATGATGGTATGATAAACTGTCACTCCTCTGTCGCCTTTCAACGGTTTTTCTGGATAGAATTTTCTTGATAGATAGTACTAGGTAGCAGTCATCTTTGGATAATTCTGTCTGGCTGTATTGTCTAACATATTGCGCGTCGACGTCAAGTCCACTCTCTCTCAATTCTTCTGAAATGTGGCTAGAGTTTATATACTGACATAGAGAAGAGGGCACAGAACTTGTTAGAACTAGTGCTAATCTTAAGCAGTGAATAACACTTCATCTCTCGCAGGAGCTGAATACTCTCGTCCATCTCGTGATGCTGACGACGATACTGGTGGTTACGCTGTGGTGCAACGCTACTCGAGCTCGCTCTCAAAGACTAGTACAATCGATTTGTTGTCGAAACAAGTAGCTCGAGGAGCGTAGCTTTCTAAAGGCACTCGACTCGATGATGTGTCTTTCGTGTGATGAGACAGGATGAATTGATAACATATCCTCCTAATGTCTGATGTTGACGAGCCACTGTACTGCATAAGGCTAAAGGAGCTGTTATGCCACGGTGGCTGCTCGGCAGCATTCCCGTGGTGATGAGATGCAGAGGTGATAGGCTGCATCATGACTGTACGCTCACAGATTGTTGCAGAGTGGAACTACCGTCCCTCTCACTGTCACTTTATTCGGTGGTATGTCTCATAGTGGTAATGGCTACAACATTTCGCACTCTCTAGCTGGCGCATTAACCTCATATCTTCTGTTATGCTTCACACATTCGCACTCGCTAGACAACCGCGATACTAAGGTATCTCTCGCTCTTTTGCTCATTTATACTGGAGTCACACCTCTGTATCGTCAGTCACCTGCGTTAATCAATGGTGCGCATTCCTGGTATAACTAATGAAAATTTTCAGGATTTACTTGCTAACTAGTCAAGTCATTTATTGTAAATCAGTTGTTTAGACATCTATTTGTAATGTCGCGATATTCATCACAATACTACCTCTGTACTCTTTTCCTGCATCATTGTCACCGTGACTCATAATGGTGTAGCTCACATGTGCTTAATACACTCTCTCTACTTTCAGAAATGATAGGATTGTTCATCCGAGCGGCAAGATAACGCTGATCTCTCACGACAGTACTCACACAGAGTCAATATAGTATTCTCTCTTGCGCGAATGGAATTAATAGGCAGAGTAGAGCAGGCCCTTTCACCTTGTCCGAGTGGTGGCATAAGTCATTTAGTTTTAGTGGACAGACTCAGACTGCGATGGTCGCGCAAAATCAATAGAGCGCTAGTTTCAAGGTTCCGTGTCGACAATGCACCTACAAGATTGTGGTGGTGATCTAGTAGAGAAACAAACCCCATCGTATTTGCTCCTATGTTAAGCACGCTACTCATGTTTTCACTCTGAGAGTTGTCGGATATACGTGTATGCACTCCTCTCAGCCACCAGAAATTCTGGAAGACAACAGTCTTAGAGAACCATTTATTTCTCCGCTCGCTCTCTCGCTCTGGTGGGCATCAACGTGCTTATTGTGTTACAGTATCAGTGGTTTAGATTTTTGCACCTTACACGGGCTTACTCAAGATAATACATATGGTGGATTTGTGTGCTGCAAGATAGCCCCACAGGGAATGACTGCAAAGGGTTAAACTTCTATTGCACTTGACGTCGTATCCTGCATATAGCAATGTAATGGGAAAATATAGGGTTAACATTGGCAGACTGCGTTATGTTATATGACGATGGAGGCTAGGTCAGCCCTTAGTTAGCGAATCTGGTATGAGCAGCAGCTAACAGGATCATACATGTATGAGGGAGTTCCTGCAGACCAGCGCCCTAGGTTCAGGAAAACTCTGTCTCTGATGATACTGTGACGCAGTGTCTCTCGTGATGGCTGCTCTATCACCTACCCTCAGCATATCTTCTCTCGCTAGAGCGGCATAACGTTCAGATGTTGTCTCAGAGTAGATAAGCAGCAGAGATACCAATATTTATCTAGGCATCGTGGCCCTGCTATCCTTTTGTGACAGTGCCCAGACGCGATAAATCTTGTGATTGGCACAATATGTTCGTGAGACCACACTCACTACTTAGTATCGGGGCTCAATCGTGAGGATATGAAGACACATTACTATTATCGCGTATTGATTTGCCTCTTTAGTAATGTAACTCGGTGGCATGCTTCAGGTGCTCAACCTAGAAGTCAACTCTTCGCGCGCAGTAAGTAGTCTGGTAAAGAGTAATAAAATTAGCGTATACGCTATGTGATAATATTCTGTGACGTGTAGTCTCTAGTGTATGGCACTGTTATTTTTAACAGATACTTATAGTAATGTACACGACATAGATTGGAATTGAGGATATGCATACCAGTATTGGGAGGTAACAGATATACGCACACTAGTCAACCTCACATGGGGACTGCAACAGAACGGGATATAGCATGTGTAACTGAACGTGAAAAATATAAAGTAACTTAAGGGTGTACTTTGTGTGGTAGCTCGCACTACATTTACTGTCACAAGAGGACGAGATCAAGGCAGTCTGGTCTGGAATGGAGGAAGATGAGGGATAGAGAACGTCTACATCAGGCAGGAGAACATCCTAGATGTAAGAGATATATAGTGCGGGTGATTTACCTTTATGTTTCGTGAGTGCTGGCTTAACTAATAGATGTCATATAATATATGATACTCTGTCTCTAAGATCACAGTTAGATGATGGCAGAACTCGCGAAGTAACTGTAGGGTTGAAGAAGTATGAAGTTAAGATCTCTATGCACTCTGTCATGCTTATAGATGCACTGCAGGCGAGATAAGTGCTCTAGCATTGCGAAATTTTTTAGAATATCCATAACATACAATTCACGTCTCATGGCTCGCCGAAAGTGCTCTCATAGCGTGTGCTTGACTTGGTACATAGAAAGTACTCAAAGAGAAGAAAATATACATGACTCAGCCTTCATCTCAATCTCGATTGCCGGAGATAACCAGTGGGATAGTAGATGCGAATCTCGCAGAACCCATCAACAACTAGCTCTTAGTGTATATCACATTAGACAGCCATACTGACTACCGGATAAGTGGCTAATTTCTGGTTCGGCATATATTGTGTCCTCGCTAAGGCTGTACGAGTGTGTGGCCTGGGCTACAATACTCCTCATGCTATAGTAGTTGTTTCCCTAAATGAAATAAGGGCACCCAAGGGCTTACTTAGCTAATAGCTGTCAAATCTTTTCACTGATATTTCAGGGCATTCTGGTGACACTTCGTACGCTGGAATAGTAGATTTGCTATCTATGCACGACGTGAGGTGGGCTCAATATGAGGATTATAGTATTACTCTGGAATACGTCAGCTGCTTAGTGTGTCCTGGCACTGGGCATTGTACGTCAACTCTTCGTTAGGATAATAATCTCTCCGCGTAGGGTCTAGATCTTCTTTATGTGTCTATGGAGTGTTTTTCTTTTTGGTTCTATTTGATGGGAGAAAAAAGATGGTACCTAATACAATTTATTTGTTCAGTGGAAAAAACTTGAGTTTGCTAATATTATCGTGTGTTATTCTAGCCTTTCATGACGACTGTCTCTTGTGGTAGACCAGATCTCATTGTTATGTTTTAGTTTATTTAGCTGTATTTAATGAAGATTGAATAACATATAACAAGATATAGTTCTAGAAATTCCTATTTGTAAATCCTAGTAGTTTTCAATCACGCATGTTGTCTCTCTTATTCTCTAACTAATCATTAGTGCTCTCTATTTTTCATTATTTAAATATATTGTTCTTTGTGCTTCAAAAAATGTGTGGATATCTTTCACAAACGTCTGTGGAGTAATGTTACAACGACAATCCTACATATACAAAATAGAGATCTATACATTTGTAGGATATTATCTCTTGTTTTCCGCTACCTTCTGATAGCCCATAAGAAGATTACAACTGTGCTAAACTAACATAATTGGTCATACTCCATCACCATATTCAAAAAACAAAATCGATACTTTATACAAATTATTAATGTAAAGTATATTTATTTATCTCTCTTACTGATTGTGTGCTGTGAGCAATAAAAGTACTGTAGAACTAATCCGCATATAAAATAATCTTAAGTAGACAGAGTACAGCCTATTTTTAGTTTTACTCTTACTACCTCACCTCAGAGAGATAGTTTTATAATGAATCCATCTATACCCTCCCACAGACGCCTGTATAAGAGACAACAATTAGTATTGTCTATCGCCGCTCAAGTATAACCTACGCTCTAAATAGTTAGTCTGATAAAAATATAGTGTGTTATTACACTTATGCATCTAATCATGTGTGTGAATGTTATGCCCTTATATCTCTGATATAGACATGTTCATATGATGTGACTAGTACTCTCTACACCACTGTCTGGAGCCAGTTGTGTTAATAGTTTCCAGGATATGATTTATCTTTTTTTCATATAAATATTACTTCTTTACATATATTGTCTTATGTGAATGTGCGCACTTTATCATGACATCCATCCCTCTCTGATGTATCACTACAGGCTCCGCTTATGCCTGCATGTATTATATATATATTCTCTGGGCGCCTCAAATTACTACTTGACATATATATCCTATATAATTAGATAGTTACTAATGCATCTCAAAGACTGGACAAATAAACTCTTACAACGCAAGACTGGCTAGATTCTAAAGAGCTGGCTAAGAAATAAACAACAAACTCTGATTGGTTCTCTGGACAAAAAGGCCAATTTTGAATACAAATGAGACTATTATGATGATCAGCCCATTATGTCCTCAATATGCTATACAAAGACAATCCATAATCTTTAGACTGTACCATATAGATACAGAATAGCACATGCCATACATGTATGGCTCTATAGAACCTGTATGCCTTACATTTATATGGATAGGAGTTACATTTTTGAGATAACGCTTTTAGACCTAGCTATACTGACTTCAGTCTACTATCAATTATATTTGGTTTAGTGACTGCATTAAACAATTACGGAGATCCTTTTTAGCTAAGTGATTGAGTAACTTTAGGGAATAAAGAACATCAGTCACCCGATTTACCATATTTTTCGGACTAGAAAGTAAGGAAAACATTGTTTTCATCAGACCTCAGATCAGACCCCCAAATCAGATCCCCGTTCTTCATCAGACCTCAGATCAGACTCCAAAATCAGATCCTCAAGCTCCATCAGCCTCAGATCGGACCCCCAGCAGCCTCAGATTGGACCCCCAGCAGCTTCATATCAGATCTTATCTTCATATCAGATCTTAGCCTCAAATCAACACCACATCAGCCTCAGAGTAGAACCCATCAGCCGCAGATCATAACCCATCAGCCCCAGGACAGACCCCATCAGCACCAACACAGACCTCATTAGACCTCAAATCAGGCATAAAAAAGCCAACCTTTTTCTGACTGTTAAAAAAAAATTCTACTGTTCAGTTTGTTTTAAAAGAGGTTGCTTGTTACCACCGGAACCATGCATTTACCCATAGCCATATATTGCTGTCAAATTTAAAGAGGACCTTTCACCTCTCCTGACATGTCTGTTTTAATAGCTTCATGCATTCCCCATGTAATAAAGGTTCTGGGGCTATATGTTTTGCCATTCCTTTATTATTACTGCTAGAAGTTGTGAATGAATTGCTTTTAGCCTTCAGTAAGGGTACAGAGGACAGTATGGTACAGACTTACTCTGTCCAATCAGTGCTGCTATTTTCAGACTGTGCAGGTACACACGCCCAACTTGTTACCTCCCCTCTGTTCCCTTACTGAAGGCTAATAGCAATTCATTCATAAGTTCTAGCAGTAATAATAAAGGAATGGCACAACATATAGCTATAAGAATAGATGATCCAGAACTTTTATTACATGGGGAATGCATGACACTATTAAAACAGACATGTCAGGAGAGGTGAAAGGTCCTCTTTAGTCAGATCTAAATAAATAGCTGACTGATCCAGCTAAATAGAATCCAAATTGGATTTCAAGAAATTCACTCATCACTAAATATTACATTGTCTATGATTTTTTCCACATTATAAACGTTGAATAATGTCCAGTTCAATCAAATTGCCTGCAATATTCAGTAATCGCTTAAAACAAACATTCATAATATGACTCCTTGCCTCATGAGTCACTAAGAAAACACAGAGCAGAATACTCTTAGTTTATTACAACTCCACCACATATGCATTAAAGGGGTATTTTCATTACAAGAATGTATCCCCTGTCCACAGCTTAAGGCTTCATTCACACGACCGTATGTGTTTTGCGGTCCGCAAATTGCGGATCCGCAAAAAAAACGGATGACGTTCCGTATGGCATCCGTGTTTCCGTTTTTTTTGCGGATCCATTGTAACAATGCCTATCCTTGTCAGCAAAACGGACAAGAATAGGACATGTTCTATCTTTTTTTGCGGAACGGAAATACGGACATATGGAAACGGAATGCACACGGAGTACCTTCCATTTTTTTTGCGGACCCATTGAAATGAATGGTTCCGCATACGGTCCGCAAAAAAAACGGAATGGACACGGAAACAAAATACGGTCGTGTGAATGAAGCCTAAGGGATAGGTGGTTGATTGACAGGGGACCAACGATTGGGGCCCCTGCCTATCATGGGCCCCAGTCCTTGTGATTGGCAAGGCACCAGCAGTTGGACTCCCACTAATAAGGCACTTATTCCCTTTCTTGTGAATAGAAAATAAGTTCTTGTAATCAGACAACCCCTTTCAATCCAACCAGCTAACTGTATTTTGTTAGCTTTGGTCTGAAATGTGTCTGCTAAACTTAGTCAGCTGTAAGTCTTTCGATTATTATTCACACATAATTACATACAGTATAATACTGAGGGAACATTTAGATATCGTAGAAATCTATAACACTTTTCAGTTGAGATAACCAGAAAAATCTACACTCTTAGCAACATATTTTCTTTGAAGATCCTCTATTGAGCAGAATTGGTTATCTTTATAAAAATCCGCAAGATAAGTAATCCACTTCTGTTTCTGTCGTAAATAATGATAAATGAGCTGAGGTTAATGGGCCCAACGACACCCTGGCTTTGCCACACCCATTTTTATAAAATTGGTGAGGGCAGAGTAAAATGCTAACTGCTACTTAGAAAAATCCTCAATGGCATTAAAAAGTCCAGCGGATTTGCACATTTTCTACAACTAAAAAGCTTGTCTAGTGGGAAATATGAATTCCCCACAATATGTATCATTTTAAGCATTGTTGGTAAATTTCCAAAAATCCAGATCTACAGTACTTACTTTCATCTTCAGCCTTCTTTTAAAGAGGAAGCCTCAAGCTGAATCCAAGATTGTAATGCATCTTCCATCCAAAATGACTCCAACAATAAGTGAATGAATTCAGAATTCCCACTCCGCCTTCTTTTTTGTGTAAATATGCAATTTTTGATGAAAACTTCAAATTCCCTCTGCCACCTCCCCAAATAAATCTTAACACAACAACTTGTAATTGAGTCAACCAAGAAGAGTTTGAAGGGAATATTATGGAAGGTGTGCAATAAGTTAGGAAAAATATTAGTTTTAAAGGCATTAACATAAACAATTTTCATTTTTTCATTTTCATGTTTTCTTCCCTGCCTTCCAGAAGCTCTATCTTTTGTATTTTCCCATTTACATAGCTGTATGAAGACTCTCATATAGCTATGTGAATGGTGTTTTCTAATGCCATCATGTACGTAATAATCCACTTAGTTAGGGATAAGTGAAGTGAGCTTTGAATACTAGATCCAAATTAGCTTTGCTCAAAACTTTGGTTTAATGTTGTACGGAGATCCGTCTCCATACATCATTAAAATGTACAGACTCTGATTTTTAAACTGAAAAATAATTTTAAAATTTGAATCTGAACTCGGCTTCGGTTTCAATTGGTATCTCAGAATTAAAGCCGAGTTCGGATCCTAGTTTTAAAATGTTTTTACCAAAGTTATTCACTAAAGTCTCGCAAGACTTTGGGAATAACTGAATTCACCTTGCTGGAGGCCCTACATTTTAATGCTGTACGGAGATGGATCTCCATACAGCATTATTCCGAAGTTTTGAATGAAGTGACTTCGGATCTAGGACCCAAAGCTCGCCTCTTTCATCACTATATATAATGTATTGGGAAGTTAATGGGGAAGAACTAACATAGTAACATAGTTTATAAGGCCGAAAAAAGACACTCAGCCTTACAGCCTTACAGGTCAATGTTAGCGCCAGCTATAAAGAATCGTGCAGAGGCCCAAGATCCTACTAGAGTGCCAAAAGTGCACGCCTTTTACACCAATTCACTGATTCCACATACATTTTGACACAACCTGCTCTATTACACGCTTATGCAAGCAGAGCCCCCTCAGACAGGTTGGAGATAGCAGTGGCAGCAGCATCAGCAGACTACAGAGTGGCACAACGACAGTGTGGCCAGGTGGCAGCAGCATGAGTAGGCCACAGAGTGGCAGAATGACAGACCCTGGAAGTGGCAGCAGCAGTGGAAGTAGTAGTACAATTTGGAGGCCACATAATGGCACAATTACCTAATTTTGACATAGCAGCAGCTAGGAGATGGCAAGTGGAGTCGGCGACGACAGCAGCATCAGGCCGGAGAGTGGAACGATGACACACCCTGAAGAGCAGACCGTAATAAAAAATTCTCCTCCTTTTGGTTAAGATAACTGTAGCATATGTTCTTATCAGTATCGGGGCTGGTTATGCCAGCGGACGGGAAGTTAGAGGAGGTGCAGTGAAGGCTCCAGCTTTGCCTCGACTGTGACAAAATGTCAGTATTGACCCAAGACGCAAAGAAAGTTCGGAGTTCCATCTTGAGATTGGTCTGCAGTCAGCTGAGCTACCACCTGTTGGAGCCCCTACCTCTCGCCTCCCTCATGCTCATCGCTGAGTGTCCCGGGGCCGGAATAGTTTACTTTTAAATATTCGAGTGTTCAAAACAAACAGGGTTTCCTGTATACTTGAGCTGTGAATAATGGAATAGGACTACAGAACTACCAAAAATTTACGAGTGACATGCTGCTGCCGAGCAGAAGGTCAAAAAATATCTAATCAGTTTACTAGGCCAACGAGTGGCACCATAACAGCAGCTGCAAGAGGCAGCAGCAGTCGAACAAATTTCAAGGCCACAGAGTGGCACCGTAACAGCTACTGAAAGAGACAGCAGCAGTCGAACAAATTTCAAGGCCACAGAGTGGCACTGTAACAGCAGCTGCAAGAGGCAGCAGCAGTCGAACAAATTTCAAGGCCACAGAGTGGCACTGTAACTGCAGCTGCAAGAGGCAGCAGTCAAACAAATTTCAAGGCCACAGAGTGGCACCGTAACAGCAGCTGCAAGAGCAGCAGCAGTCGAACAAATTTCAAGGCCACAGAGTGGCACCGTAACAGCAGCTGCAAGAGGCAGCAGCAGTCGAACAAATTTCAAGGCTACAGAATGGCACCATAACAGCAGCTGCAAGAGGCAGCAGCAGTTGAACAAATTTCAAGGCCACAGAGTGGCACCGTAACAGCAGCTGCAAGAGGCAGTAGTCAAATAAATTTGCTAGGCCACAAAGTGGCACCGTAACAGAAGCTGCAAGAGGCAGCAGCAGTCGAACAAATTTCAAGGCCACAGAGTGGCACCATAACAGCAGCTGCAAGAGGCAGTAGTCAGACAAATGTCAAGGCCACAGAATGGCACTGTAACAGCAGCTGCAGGAGGCAGCAGCAGTCGAATACATTTGCTAGGCCACAGAATGGCACCGTAACAGCAGTTGCAAGAGGAAGCAGCAGTCGAACAAATTTCAAGGCCACAGAGTGGCACCGTGACAGAGGCTGCAAGAGACAGCAGTCAAAAAAAATGTCAAGGCCACAGAGTGGCACCGTAACAGCACCTGCAAGAGGCAGCAGTCAAATACATTTGCTAGGCCACAGAGTGGCACCGTAAAAGCAGCTGCAAGAGGCAGCAGCAGTCGAACAAATTTCAAGGCCACAGAGTGGCACCATAACAGCAGCTGCAAAAGGCAACAGTCAAACAAATTTCAAGGCCACAGAGTGGCACCGTAACAGCAGCTGCAAGAGGCAGCAGCAGAACAAATTTCAAGGCCACAGAGTGGCACCGTAACAGCAGCTGCAAGAGGCAGCAGTCAAACAAATTTCAAGGCCACAGAGTGACACCGTAACAGCAGCTGCAAGAGGCAGCAGTCAAATACATTTGCTAGGCCACAGAGTGGCACCGTAACAGCAGCTGCAAGAAGGAGCAGCAGTCGAACAAATTTCAAGGCCACAGAGTGGCACTGTAACAGCAGCTGCAAGAGGCAGCAGTCGAACAAATTTCAAGGCCACAGAGTGGCACCGTAACAGCAGTTGCAAGAGCAGCAGCAGTCGAACAAATTTCAAGGCCACAGAGTGGCACCGTGACAGCAGCTGCAAGAGGCAGCAGCAGTCATAGTAACATAGTAACATAGTTTATAAGGCCGAAAAAAGACATCTGTCCATCCAGTTCGGCCTTTTTTCCTATAAGTTGATCCAGAGGAAGGCAAAAAACCCCTGTGAGGTAGAAGCCAATATTCCCCACTTTAGGGGAAAAAATTCCTTCCCGACTCCAATCAGGCAATCAGAATTACTCCTTGGATCAACGACTCCTCTCTAGTAACTATAACCTATAATATTGTTACCCTCCAAAAATACATCCAGGCCTCTCTTGAACTCTTTTAGTGAACTTACCATCACCACCTCCTCAGGCATAGAGTTCCATAGTCTCGCTGCTCTTACCGTAAAAAATCCTCTTCTATGTTTGTGTACAAACCTTCTTTCCTCCAGACGCAGAGGATGTCCCCTCGTCACAGTCACAGTCCTGGAGATAAATAGATCATGGGAGAGATCTCTGTACTGACCTCTGATATATTTATACATAGTCATTAGATCTCCCCTCAGTCGCCTTTTTTCTAAAGTGAATAACCCTAATTTTGATAATCTTTCTGGGTACTGTAGTCCACCCATTCCAGTTATTACTTTAATTGCCCTCCTCTGAACCCTCTCCAGCTCTGCTATGTCTGCCTTGTTCACAGGATCCCAGAACTATACACAGTACTCCATGTGTGGTCTGACTAGTGATTTGTAAAGTGGCAGGACTATGTTATCATCATGGGCATCTATGCCTCTTTTGATGCAACCCATTATCTTATTGGCCTTGGCAGCAGCTGTCTGACACTGGTTTCTACAGCTTAGTTTGCTGTTCACTAAAATTCTAGGTCCTTTTCCACGTCAGAGTTACCCAATATTTTACCATTTAGTATGTACTGGTGACTTGCATTATTCCTTCCCATATGCATAACCTTACATTTGTCAGTGTTAAACCTCATCTGCCACTTCTCTGCCCAAGCCTCCAGTCTATCCAGATCTATCTGTAGCAGTATACTGTCCTCTTCTGTGTTAATTACTTTACACAGTTTAGTGTCATCTGCAAAAATTGATATTTTACTGTGCAAGCCTTCTACAAGATCATTAATAAATATATAGAAGAGAATAGGGCCCAATACTGACCTCTGTGGTACCCCACTAGTTACAGTGACCCAATCTGAGTATGTACCATTAATAACCACCCTCTGTTTTCTATCACTGAGCCAGTTACTTACCCACATACAGACATTTTCTCCCAGGTCAAGCATTCTCATTTTATATACTAACCTTTTATGTGGTACCGTGTCAAATGCTTTGGAGAAGTCCAGATATACGACATCCATTGATTTGCCTCGCCCCAGTCTAGAACTTACCTCCTCATAGAAACTGATTAAATTGGTTTGACATGACCGATCCCTCATGAAGCCATGCTGATATGGAGTAATTTGCTTATTTTCATTGAGGTACTCCAAGATAGCATCTCTTAGAAAACCCTCAAACAGCTTACCCATGACAGATGTTAAACTTACCGGCCTATAGTTCCCGGGCTCTGTTTTTGGACCCTTTTTGAATATTGGCACCACATTTGCTATGCGCCAATCCTGTGGAACACTCCCTGTCAGTATAGAGTCCTTAAATATCAGAAATAAGGGTCTGGCGATGACATTACTTAATTCTCTTAGGAAACGGGGGTGTATGCCATCCGGTCCTATCGATTTGTCTATTTTAATTCTTTTAAGATGCAGTCGAACAAATTTCAAGGCCACAGAGTGGCACTGTAACAGCAGCTGCAAGAGGCAGCAGTCAAACAAATTTCAAGGCCACAGAGTGGCACCGTAACAGCATCTGCAAGAGGCAGCAGCAGTCAAACAAATTTCAAGGCCACAGAGTGGCACCGTAACAGCAGCTACAAGAGGCAGCAGTCAAACAAATTTCAAGACCACAGAGTGGCATCGTAACAGCAGCTGCCAGAGGGAGCAGCAGTCGAATACATTTGCTAGGCCACCGAGTTGCACCATAACAGCAGCTGCAAGAGGCAGCAGTCAAATATATTTCAAGGCCACAGAGTGGGAGAGCCAGCAGGAGTCGTCCTAATTTTAATGAGACAGAATGACACAGTGACATACCCTGGGAGAGGCAGCAGCAGTCATAAAAATTTAAATGCAGCATACCGTAGAGTGGCACAATTACATAATTAAGAGGTATAAGCAGCTAGGACATAGCGCGTGGAGGCGGCGGCAGCAGCATGAGTAGGCCACAGAGTGGCACAATAACATAATTTGGAGGTAGCGGCAGCAGCATGAGTAGGCCACAGAGTGGCACAATTACATAATCTGGAGGTAGCGACAGCTAGGACATAGCGTGCTGAGGTGGCGGCAGCAGCATGAGTAGGCACAATTACATAATTTGGACGTAGCGGCAGCTAGGACACAGCATGTGGAGATGGCGACAGCAGCATGAGTAGGCCACAGAGTGGCACAATTACATAATTTGGAGGTAGCGGCAGCTAGCACAAAGCGTGTGGAGGCGGCAGCAGCAGTAGCTTAACGTAGAGTGGCACAATTACATAATTTGGAGGTAGCGGCAGCTAGGACACAGCGTGTGGAGGCGGCGACAGCAGCATGAGTAGGTCACAGAGTGGCACAATTACATAATTTGGATGTAGCGGCAGCTAGGACACAGCGTGTGGAGGCAGCAGCAGCATCATCAGGCCACAGAGTGGCATGGTGACATAGCCTGGAGGTGACAGCAGTAGCAGCATGAGGGGACTTGATTGTTGAGGTGGCAGCAGCATTAGAAGGCTACATATTGGGTCAGTGACAGAGTGGAGAGGTGGGTGACAATACCAGTCACTGGTAAAGATGCTGGGTGGTAGAAGGAGCAGCTGGTAGATGTGTGGCATCAGGTGGGTGGCAGCATAATAAGAGTGACTGAGGAAGGTAGCCTGAACAGTCTCATTTGTCAAGGTTTGGGTGACGCATCATGGCTGATCTAATCTGATGCATCAGGCGTTGGTGGGTGGAAATCCTGGCTGATCCACGCCTGATTCAACTAAACAAAGGTGAGTCTTTCCACATTTTGGAAGGACAGGCGAGTTCTCCTTGGGGTAACTATGGCCCTCGCCGCACTGAACACCCGCTCTGATGCCACACTACTAGCCGGGCAGAACAGCTTCTCCAGTGCAAACTCGGCCAGTTGCGGCCACAAATCCAGTTTGGCCACCGAGTAGTCCAGCGGATCTTCAATGTGGGGTGGCAGGGTGCTGTCCAAGTAGGCCACCACCTGATGGTTCAGGGTCTGCTCCTGGTCTACCTACTGCTGCTGCTGCTGCTGCTGGTGAGTTCTTTCTGCACTTTGCGGATGAAGAAAGCAACTCCAGACTCAAGTTTCTGCTGATGGAGCTGGTACTGCTCCTAACCCCTGACCCCCCCACAGCAGCCATGGCAGTGGTACGTGATCGCTGAGGTTAGACCTGCGAGAGGATGGACGATGACGCATATAGGTAGCAGCCAACTGACTACATAGGATGTCTCTATAGTTCTTCAGTTTGTCCTCCCTCTCAGCAGGTGAAAAAAAGGCCCCCATTTTAGACAGGTAGCGAGGGTCCAAGAGGGTGGAGAGCCAGAAGACCTGTGCCTGAGACCTGTGCCTATTCCAGAAACCTTTGTGCCACTGCCCCTCCCCTGTGAAGGACCTGTCACCCCTATGTCTGACATACTGTTTGATAAAAAATTTAAAATAAAAGGAAATTAAGAATCCCCCCAAAAATATACTTTGCTCACTGCCTTGCACAACTGCTTAACTACTTCTTTAAGAAATACCGTCGCCCACAGAGTGGGTTAACAATGGGTTGCTGAACTGCAGTACAATGGGTTACTGCACAGCACTACACACTATATGACGATTTTCTTTTTCTATGGCGACTGATGTTGCAAATAGTTTATTAAAATGAACAACCCCACAAACACGGATTTACTGTTTTTTTTGCAAGTCAACTTCACTGACTACCTTAGTACTATATCACGCTTTGCTTTTTGGATGGCGAATAACGCCGCAAATAGTTATTTAAAACTAACAACCCCACAAACACGGATTCACAGTTTTTTTCACAAGACAACTTCACTGACTAAGTTAGCACAATATCATGCTTTTCTGTTTGGATGGCGAATAACGCCGCAAATAGTTATTTTAAACTAACATCCCCACAAACACGGATTCACAGTTTTTTTGGCAAGTCAACTTCACTGACTACGTTAGCACAATATCACGCTTTTCTGTTTGGATGGCGAATAACGCCCCAAATAGTTATTTTAAACTAACAACCCCACAAACACGGATTCACTGTTTTTTTGGCAAGTCAACTTCACTGATTACGTTAGCACAACATCACACTTTTTTGTTTGGATGGCGAATAACACTGCAAATAGTTATTTAAAACTAACAACCCCACAAACACGGATTCACAGTTTTTTTGGCAAGTCAACTTCACTGACTACGTTAGCACAATATCACGCTTTTCTGTTTGGATGGCAAATAAAGCCGCAAATAGTTATTTAAAATGAACAAACCCCCAAACACAGATTCACAGTTTTCTTGGCAAGTCAACTTCACTGACTAAGTTAGCACAATATCACGCTTTTCTGTTTGGATGGCGAATAACGGCGCAAATAGTTATTCAAAACTAACAACCCCACAATCACGGATTCACTGTTTTTTTGGCAAGTCAACTTCACTGACTACGTTAGCACAACATCACGCTTTTCTGTTTGGGTGGCGAATAAAGCTGCAAATAGTTATTTAAAATTAACAAGCCCACAAACACGGATTCACAGTTTTTTTGGCAAGTCAACTTCACTGACTACGTTAGCACAATATCACACTTTTCTGTTTGGATGGCAAATAACGTCGCAAATCGTTATTTAAAATGAACAAACCCACAAACACAGATTCACTGTTTTCTTGGCAAGTCAACTTCTCTGACTACGTTAGCACAATATCATGCTTTTTTGTTTGGATGGCGAATAAAGCCGCAAATAGTTATTTAAAACGAACAACCCCACAAACACGGATTCACAGTTTTTTTGGCAAGTCAACTTCACTGACTACGTTAGCATAATATCACGCTTTTCTGTTTGGATGACGAATAACGCCGCAAATAGTTATTTATAACTAACAACCGCACAAACATGACTTACAGTTTTTTTGGCAAGTCAACTTCACTGACTACGTTAGCACAATATCACGCTTTTCTGTTTGGATGGCGAATAAAGCTGCAAATAGTTATTTAAAATGAACAAGCCCACAAACACGGATTCACTGTGTTTTTCGCAAGTCAACTTTACTGACTACATTAACACAATATCACGCTTTTCTGTTTGGATGACGAATAACGACGCAAATAGTTATTTAAAACTAACAATCCAAGAAACACGGATTCACTGTTTTTTTTGTAAGTCAACTTCACTGACTACGTTAGCACAATATCGCAGTTTTTCTGTTTGGATGGCGAATAAAGCCACAAATAGTTATTTAAAATAAACAAACCCACAAACACGTATTCACTGTTTTTTTGGCAATTCAACTTCACTGACTACGTTAGCACAATATGGCGCTTTTCTGTTTGGATGGCGAATAACGCCGCAAATAGTTGTTTAAAACGAACAACCCCACAAACACAGATTCACTGTTTTTTTGGCAAGTCAACTTCACTGACTACGTTAGCACTATATCAAGCTTTTCTGTTTGGATGGCGAATAACTCAGCAAATAGTTTTTTAAAACTAACAACCCCACAAACACGGATTCACTGTTTTTTTGGCAATTCAAATACACTGAAGAATTTAGCACTATATGGCGCTTGTCTATTTGTATGGCGAATAACGCCGCAACTATTTCTTTCACATTTACAGGCTGCCAATCATGGATTATATATGTTTTTCCCCAAACACAACCCAAAAGATATTTTTTAAAATGTTTTTTTATTATTATTTTTTATTTTTTTATGTTTTTTTTTTTAATGTACCCTAAACAAGGCTCTGACCCTCTTACTGCACTGCAAAAAGTGACACTAATGGTGCTTCTTTGAATAAAGCACCCCAAAACAGCCTTTAGAACAGAGTGCAGTGCTGTATAACAGGCTAACCCCTATGCCCACTCACTGCTGCTCAGTGTACCAGAATAGCGATTTCACTGCCTGATTTTCTGTCTAGAAATCGTCCCTCTCCTATCCCTGCAATTCAGATTATCTATCCCTGATCTCCTCATTTCTTCTCTTTAGTTTTTCTATCACTTGCCCTATCTCTCCTGACGTCTGTCTCTGGTCTAAAATCAATAGCAAATGGCGGATTCCAGAGCTGCAGAGCTATTTATAGGGCTGTGACATCACAGGACCTGGCTGGCTGCTAATTGGCTCCATGTCTGCATGTGATCGCATTGTGGGTGTTTACTTCTTTGTCCCAGAAATCCTTCCCCCATGTCATGCCATGTGCTTGCGTCCATTTTAGGAAAAAAAAAAAAGATTTGTTACTACAAATCACCATGAAATTCGCTTTCGTTGCAAATCGAATCTTCCATGAAATTCGTAACGAATTCCACTTCGTCAGCATCAATTCGCTCATCTCTAATTATAGCAATAACAAATGTACAGTATATAGTTTATTTTATGTTTTAATATTTTTAAAATAAAAAAGTTGAATATTTTTTCTCTGCATTGCCATCTTTATATAATGTTTACTACTGTAAAAGCTCTTGTTTTGCAGGGTAAGCTGTTGTTTTTAGTGTTCTAAAATTAGAAAGTATATGACTTTTTAATAACTTTCCAATTTTTGATGGAGGCAAAGCAACCTAAATGCATCAAATCAGGCATTTTGGTTGTTTTGTAGCATTTAATGTATGAGATCAATTATTTTATATTGGGTAATTTTACATTGTGCTTTTATAGATGCAGAAACACCATTAATAATTATTGTAAAATGAGGAAAATGCTGCTTGACCTCTCTATAAAGCCTCTTGACCCCTCCGTGACATATGAGTTAAAGGGGTTGTCTAGTTTAGAAGACTCTTTTTCATGTACTCTATAAGGTAATTACCATTTGGCAGAGGAGTCCTCTATGCAGGGCCTTAATCTCTTGTCCAGGATGGAGAGTTGTTACGCAGAGTATCTCTCACGGTTCTACAGTGAAATTGCAAACTTTGCTTTCCCCCAAAGATTACAGTTTCAGCAAGGAACACTTTGTGATCAGCTTCTTGTCAAGTAATTGTGATAACAAATGGGGTTTATGCAAAAGGGAAGAAGACCCTCATATAAACTTAGCAATTATTCAACAACCTTTAAACACCTATACATAAGAAATGCCATGTGGAAATCTTATAGGCCATGGATTATGTCACAGCACTGCAGCCCTTTGTAAATAATATATGTAGATTTTAACTACGTAAATGTACAGGTATATATAGTAGGGATTAGCAAATCGATTCATACAAATCATTTTGTTCATCTGCACGAATTTACTGTACATTTGTGAGGGAGAGTCCACACAGCTCTAGATGCTTCTTCTGAACTTTATTGGATTATAATCATGTTGACACTGTATACAAATTATGGATTGCTTTATTGTTATATTGGTCATTAATTAGTCAATCATGGGATATATAAATATATGCACTTGCACTTTATAATTCACTTGGCTGGAGAAAGGTTCTGTGAGGGGACTGAAATACCGCTGTGACATGTGTGAATAAATAAATTTGTTTTTTTTTTCCATCATTTAAAGAGGATTTCTTTTTTTAATTGTACACCCATGATCAAGGGTTAAACGCTGGCACCTGTATATATACACACATATACACGTGGACAAAATTGTTGGTACCCTTCCATTAAAGAAAGAGAAACCCCAAATGGTCACTGAAATAAATTGAAACAAAAGTAATAAATAAATATTTACTGAAAGATAATGGAAATCACCTCCCTGGTGCAATAGGAAAATTGATGACAAATTGAAGAGACAAATAATACGAATGGTAACCAAACAGCCCAGAACAACTTCCAAAGAGATTCCAATGGTCAAGCTACATCAGTGTCAGATCACATCATCTGTCGCTGTCTTAGCTAAAGTGGACTTAATGTAAGACGACCGAGTAGTAAACCACTATTGAAATGATAAAAAAACAAGACTGGAATTAGAAAAAATGCATATTAATAGGCCACAAAGCTTCTGGGAGAATGTCCCCTGGACAGATGAGACAAAACTGGAGCTTTTTGGCAAGTCACATCAGCTCTATGTTCACCGATGCATTTCGAAGCGCTCTTACATCAAGACCATTTTTTTAGACCTGGCGTGAGCGGTGAAAAGTCTCAGATTGTGGTGCAAAGTGGTACAGTGCAAGTGCAGAATTTATAAAGGGGTGCAGGCCTCTGCGTAACGTCTCATATCCACCACCTAAAACTGGCATAGAAAATGATAAATGAAATGGGCCCATCCCCTTCCCGGCCTACACCATGCCCCCTTTTTTAGACCTGACCGAGCTGTGAAAAGTCACAGATTGCCGCACATATAACCTTTGCACTGCAATCTCTGACAGATACACGCCAAAAATTGTTTGTAAATTACCCCCATTGTGTTCTACAGAGGTTCCTATAACTATGTGACAACTATTTCTCTGGTACTGTTTAACATTAAGTAATTAAGATTACCAAATTGCAGAAATAAAGAAATGGGATATACAGTAAATGAAGCAAAATGTTCAAGAGGGATCATTACAAAGAAATTCTAAGAAAACAATCTAGGAGTTTAAAAATAGACCAAATAGCTCATGGCACTTTACACAGTTAGAATTTCAGAATGCTTATATCTGGAAAATGTACTCCCTAAGGACAAAACACAATCTTTTTCATAACTAACTGAAATAAGCGTGCTGTGTCTGCCCAAAAGAAGTGATTTCCGGATAATTCATGCAGCTATATTTTATTATTTTCTTATTATATGTTTATTAACGGCTCCTAGTTACAAAATCAATTTCCACAGAAAGTAAAATGTATAAAGAAGTGTAAATGTATTCATTTAATGCAATAAACAATGCCAGGTATATATTCAATGTACTGTAAGTCCTAGCAGTCTGTCGTGTTGCTGAGCCATTTAGCCCAAATACTGCCAGTGATTCACACTCTCTGATGCCAGAAATATTGTATTTTGTTTTACTTGCATTAATTCAAACAATCAAACAAGTTAATTGCGTATATCCTACTACTATTTAAAGGTCCCCAAAAAAGTCATGTTTATGTGTATATATCTTGTCAAAGATGCTGGCATGATGAATTTTCAAAGTTTTTACACAATTTTTTTGCCAATTTCTGCTATTCTAGCAATAGACAAAATAACAGTGCATTTTTCCTAAATAATGTGCCAAAAGGCTCTGAAACTACCACAGGAGAAGAAACCTGTAAAGTTCACCAAAGCTAAGTTAGAGAACTAACATACCTTCATTATCAGAATAAGGGCTCATTCAGAAGACTGTATGAACAAGTCCGCATCCGTTCTGCAATTTTATGGAACGGGTATGGATCTATTTATTTCAATGTGGCCATAAAAGATGCGGACAGCACACCTTAGTTCCGTTCCGTGAGCCCACAAAAAAGATAGAGCATGTCCTATTCTTGTCAACAATCGAAGACAACAATAGGCATTACTATCAAAGCGCAGACCGCAAGACACTATAGTTGTCTGAATGAGTCCTAAATAGAATAAGGTTTTGTCTACACAGGGATTTTGGGATGTGTTACAATACTGCTGGATTTTAGTGATTTGTGCATCACAGTCACAGCAAACATACAACCCCATTCATTCCTATGGCTGTCCTTCTACACTGCAATACCTGGGTGCATGACACATGTATAGCCAAACCCTAAATGGTGCTCTTTAAATCATATGTTATTATTAGTGTTAAACAAATTGAAGCTAAACGGCTTCAATCCAAATTTCAAGTAAAATTCAATTCGCCATGAAGCTGAGTTTCCTATTGCTTCATGTTAACGAATCGATTTTCGTGAAATGACTGTGTAAACGAATCAATTTTTCTGAAGTGGCGGTAAAAAAAAACCTCAGTTGCCGTGTTCAACGGTGATCGCAGCATCTGACATCTCTCCGTATGCTTGTGGAGAGGCAATCTTGATTGAAGAGAATGCGCCAAATCTCTTGCATGCTGATAAGTGACATCGCCACGACATCACGCTGGCCAAACGTCGTGACATCAGCAATGATGATGTCATTTTGTCCGCCTAAACTGATGACGCCATCACATCAGTGCTCATGAGTAGAGATGTGCAAATCGAAGCTGACGAAGTGGAATTCATTACGAATTTCATGAAAAATTCAATTCGTCATGAAAGCGAATTTCATGGCAATTCGTGGTAACGAATCTTTTTTTTTCCCCCCTAAAATGGCCGCAAGCACATGGCATGACATTGGGGAAGGATTTCTGAGACAAAGAAATAAACACCCACAATGCGATCACATGCAGACATGTAGCCAATTAGCAGCCAGCCAGGTCCTGTGATGTCACAGCCCTATAAATAGCTCTGCAGCGCTGGAATCCACCATTTGCTAATGATTTTAGACCAGAGACAGACGTCAGGAGAGATAGGGCAAGTGATAGAAAAACGTTGCTAAAGAAAAGAAATGAGGAGATCAGGGATAGATAATCTGAATTGCAGGGATAGGAGAGGGACAATTCTAGACAGAATGCATAGGGGATTATCAGGCAGTGAAATCGCTATTCTGGTACACTGAGCAGCAGTGACTGGGCATTGGGGTTAGCCTGTTATACAGCACTGCACTCTGTTCTAAAGGCTGTTTTCGGGTGCTTTATTCAAAGAAGCACCACTAGTGTCCCTTGTTGCAGTGCAGTAAGAGGGTCAGAGTCTTCTTTGGGGTGCATTAAAAAAAAAAAAATATATATATATATATATATATATATATATATACATATATATATATATATATATATATATATATATCTTTTGCGTTGTGTTTGGGGAAAAACATATATAATCCGTGATTGGCAGTTTGTAAATGTGAAAGAAATAGTTGCGGCGTTATGCGCCATACAAACAGACAAGCGGCAAATAGTGCTAACTTCTTCAGTGAAGTTGAATTGCCAAAAAAACAGAGAAGCCGTGTTTGTGGGGTTGTTAGTTTTAAATAACTATTTGCGGCGCTATTCGTCATCCAAACAGACAAGTGCCATTATAGTGCTAACTTCTTCTGTGAAGTTGAATTGCCAAAAAAAACTGTGAATCCGTGTTTGTGGGGTTGTTAGTTTTAAATAACTATTTGTGGCGTTATTCGTCATACAAACAGCCAAGCTCCATATAGTGCTAACTTCTTGAGTGAAGTTGAATTGCCAAAAAAACAGTGAATCCGTGTTTGTGGGGTTGTTCATTTTAAATAACTATTTGCGGCGTCAGTCGCCATGCAAACAGACAAGAGCCATATAGTGTTAACTTCTTCAGTGAAGTTGAATTGCCAAAAAAAAAAGCCGTGTTTGTGGGGTTGTTCATTTTAAATAACTATTTGCGGCGTTATTCCCCATACAAACAGACAAGCGCCATATAGTCTTAACTTCTTCAGTGAAGTTGAATTGCCAAAAAAAAAACGAGTTTGTGGGGTTGTTCATTTTAAATAACTATTTGCAGCGTCAGTCGCCATAGAAAAAGAAAATCGTCATAGAGTGTGTAGTGCTGTGCAGTAACCCATTGTACTGCAGTTCAGCAACCCATTGTTAACCCACTCTGTGGGTGCCGATATTTCTTAAAGAAATAGTTAAGCTGTTGTGCAAGGCAGGTATATTTTTTGCGGAATTCTTAATTTCCTTTTATTTTAAATTTTTTTTATCAAACAGTATGTCAGACAGAGAGGTGACAGGCCCTTCACAGGGGAAGGGCAGTGGCACAAATGTTTCTGGAATAGGCACAGGTCGCAGCGGTGTCATCTAGTGGTCGTGTGTGGACCACCAACCCAGCGGTTCTTCAATGGTTGACTCGGTCATCCACTTCCTCCCAGATGACATCTGACACCCCCAGCCAAGAGTTGGCGGGTTCGTCAGACACAACCCTTAGTTGGCATGGGCCTGGAGCAGCTCCATTGCCCTCACCTGTCCTTAACCTGCCTCTGTCCTTTTCGGTTCCCTCAGCCAGAGAAGTACTATATGCTGTGGGCTCTGCGCCACTATAAAGTGAGGAAGAACTACTTGAGGACAGTCAGCAGCTACTGGGAAGCCAAGATGAGGGGCAGAAATCCGCTCCTTCCAGTAGGCGGTCAAGTACTGATGAGGAGAGTGTAGTGGGAAGTGATGTTGAGAGCGGTCAGGCTTTGTACACCGAGACAGTTGAGGAGGACATTAGCAACGTGCAAACTGTAGTTGATGATGATGTAGCTGATCGCACTTGGGAGCCGGGTGAAGCAAGGGCTTCATCATCATTATCATCATCTGCAGACAAGACTGACAGCTTGCGCATTCAGGCAGCAGTGCAGGCAGCAAGTCAATAGTGTGGCCGTTAGGCAGCAGAGTGGCAGCAGTGCGAGGTCGGGAGTCAAACTGGCATGGGGTAGACTGCACTCTTTGCAGATGCTTTCTGGCCTTGGAAAGAGCGGCGCAGCGGCTCAGCCAGGCAGCGGAGGTACCACTTAGTCAGTGTTGGTGGTAAATTCACCTACTCGGCGGTGTGGCATTTTTTTGTTAAGACGCCTGAGGAGGTGAACATGGCTATATGTAGAGTCTGTGGTCAGAAAGTGAAGCGTGGCCAGGGTGCTAATGTTGGCACCATGGCCCTGCGCCAACATATGCAGCGTCACCACAAAGTGGCCTGGGAGAACCGTGGCTCAGATGTGGCGGTCCAATCGGCAGCAGCAACAGCAGCATCACCCAGTGGTACGCATCCCATTTCAGGCAATCAAGGCTCCAGCACCTCTGCCGAAAGGAGCTGTCTGTCATTATCTACCGCTCCAGATGCTCCTGCTCCTCCTCTTATTCCTCGTCACTCATTGTGGCAGCAGTCGTTCACCGAGGCGATTGCAAAGAGACATCCTACAGCGCAGAAGCTGACCGTGCTCCTGTCCAAGTTGCTCGTGCTGCAGTCCCTCCCTTTTCAACTGGTGGACTCTGCACCGTTCAGAGAACTGATGGCTTGTGCCAAGCCGAGGTGGAGAGTCCCAAGCCGTCATTTCTTTGCCAAAAAGTCAGTCCCATCCCTGCACAAATATGTAGAAGAGAAGGTGGCCCAGTCCTTGAGCCCGTCGGTGTCTGTCGGTGTCTGCCAAAGTGACACAGCGCCGACGTGTGGAGTTGTAACTATGGTCAAGGCCAGTACATGTCCTTTACGGCCCACTGGGTCAATGTGCTTCTTGCCCAGCCACACAAGCAACTTGAACACGTGACGCCACTTTTTCCTCCTCGTTGTCAAACTGCTGATCCAGCGCTAATGTCCGGCTCCTTCTCCACCACCTCAGCCTCCACTGCAGGGCCAAGTCATAGTGCTCCTCCAGCGTACCACATGTGCAGGGCACGGCGGTGTCACGCAGTTCTACGCCTGGTTTGCCTGGGCGAACGAAGTCACACAGGGGAGGAACTGCTCTGCATCATGAAAGAAGAAATCGATTGCTGGCTTACTCCGCGACAACTAAAAATCTGAACCATGGTAACAGATAATGGAAATAACATGATGTCCGCCCTGCGCCAAGGAGGGCTGAGCCATGCGCCCTGCATGGCAGACGTATTTAATCTGGTTGTCAAACGGTTCCTCAAGTCTTATACCCAACTGCAAAACATTCTAAAAATGGCCAGGAAACTTTGCATGCACTTCAGCCATTCTTAAATCACCAAGTACACCCTCCTTGAGCTGCAGCGGCAGAATGGCGTCCCCCAACATTGGCTGATATGTGACGTTTCCACTCGTTGGAATTCTACCCTCCATATGTTGGACCGACAGTACGAACAGAGAAAGGCCATAAACGATTTCTTAATGATCCAAGCAGACAGGAGTACTCCCCTGTGTCATTTTGATGTCAGCCAGTGGCAGCTCATGTGTGACACCTGCCGCTTGCTCAGGCCCTTTGAGGAGGCCACGTTATTTGTCAGTCAGACCTTTCTGGTCAGGGGACTGGAGACGTGGAGACTGCATCTCATGGCCACATGAGTCTGGTGGGGGCTGAACTGGAGGAAGAGGAGGACATTGGAGCCCAAGCATTTAGTGGTTTTTCTACCCAGGTGACAGAAGAGGAGGAGCAGGAGCAGCCAGAGGAGGTAGAGGGAGATGAGGAAGATGAGGCAGATGACCCAGAGACACCATGGCAGTATACAGTGGAGTTGGAGGCAGGGAGTCCCTCCGAGTCACTTGCGCAAATGGCCCGATGCATGCTCACTTGCTTACGTAGTGACAGCCGAATAGTCACCATTCGGCAGAGGGATGACTCTGGCTCTCCACCCACTTGGACCCTCGCTACCGGTCTAAAATGGGGGCCTTTTTTTCACCTGCTGAGAGGGAGGACAAACTGCTATAGAGACATCCTATGTAGTCAGTTGTCTGCTGCCTATCTACGTCATCATCCATCCTCTCGCAGGTCTGACCGGGGCATCCCTCAGCACTCACGTACCACTGCAACGGCTGCTGTGGGAGGGTAGGAGCAGTACCAGCTCCTTAAGCAGCAACTTGAGTCTGGAGTCGCTGATGAGCAGCTTTCTTCACCCACCAAGTGCGGAAAGTACTCACCAGCAGCAACAGCAGGTAGACCAGGAGCAGACCCTGAACCAGCAGGTGGTGGCCTACTTGGACAGCACCCTGCCACCCCACATTGAATATCCGCTGGACTACTGGGCAACCAAACTGGATTTGTGGCCGCAACTGGCCGAGTTTGCACTGGAGAAGCTGTCCTGTCTTGCTAGTAGTGTGGCATCAGAGCGGGTCTTCAGTGTGGCGGGGGCCATAGTTACCACAATTAGAACTCGCCTGTCCTTCCAAAATGTGGAAAGACTCACCTTTGTCAAGATGAATCAGGCATGGATCAGCCAGGATTTCCACCCACCAACACGTGATGCATCAGATTAGATCAGCCATGATGCGTCACCCAAACCTTGACAAATGAGAGTGTATTCTTCAGGCTACCTGGCTCAGCCAATCTTATGATGCTGCCACCCGCCTGATGCCACATATCTACCAGCTGCTCCTTCTACCACCCAGCATCTTTACCAGTGACTGGTATTGCCACCCACCTCTCCACTCTGTCACTGACCCAATATGTAGCCTTCTGATGCTGCTGCCACCTCAACAATCAGGTCTCCTCATGCTGCTACTGCTGTCACCTCCAGGCTATGTCACCATGCCACTCTGTGGCCTGATGATGCTGCTGCCGCCTCCACATGCTGTGTCCTAGCTACCGCTACGTCCAAATTATGTAATTGTGCAACTCTGTGACCTACTCATGCTGCTGCCGCCTCCACACGCTGTGTCCTAGCTGCCGCTACCTCCAAATTATGTAATTGTACCACTCTGTGGCCTACTCATGCTGCTGCTGCCGCCTCCACACGCTGTGTCCTAGTTACCGCTACATTTAAATTATGTAATTGTGCCACTCTGTGGTCTACTCCTGCTGCTGCTGCTGCTGCCTCCGCACTTTGTGTCCTAGCTGACGCTACCTCCAAATTATGTAATTGTGCCACTCTATGGTATGCTGCT
Organism: Rhinella marina; assembly: GCA_900303285.1. Classification (NCBI taxonomy): domain Eukaryota; kingdom Metazoa; phylum Chordata; class Amphibia; order Anura; family Bufonidae; genus Rhinella; species Rhinella marina. The sequence continues at coordinate 44,138 of ONZH01030430.1, read as the reverse complement.
GCTGCCGCCGCCTCCACACGCTGTATCCTAGCTGCCACTACCTCCAAATTATGTGATTGTACCACTCTGTGGCCTACTCATGCTTCTGCCGTCTCCACATGCTGTGTCCTAGTTGCCGCTACCTCTAAATTATGTAATTGTGCCACTCTAGCCTACTCATGCTGCTGACGCCGCCTCCACACGCAATGTCCTAGCTGCCGCTACCTCCAAATTATGTAATTGTGCCACTCTAGCCTACTCATGCTGCTGACGCCGCCTCCACACGCTATGTCCTAGCTGCCGCTACCTCCAAATTATGCGATTGTGCCACTCTGTGGCCTACTCATGCTGCTGCGATGCCTCCACACGCTGTGTCCTAGCTGCTGCTACCTCCAAATTATGTAATTGTGCCACTCTATGGCCTACTCATGCTGCTGCTGCCGCCTCCGCACTTTGTGTCCTAGCTGCCTCTACCTCTAAATTATGTAATTGTGCCACTCTACGGTATGCTGCTTCTGCTGCCGCCTCCGCACGCTGTGTCCTAGCTGCCGCAACCTCCAAATTATGTGATTGTACCACTCTGTGGCCTACTCATGCTGCTGCCTCCTCCACATGCTGTGTCCTAGCTGCCGCTACCCCCGAATTATGTAATTGTGCCACTCTGTGGCCTACTCATGCTGCTGCCGCCGCCTCCACACGCTGTGTCCTAGTTGCCACTACCTCCAAATTATGTGATTGTGCCACTCTGTGGCCTACTCATGCTGCTGCCTCCTCCACATGCTGTGTCCTAGCTGCCGCTACCCCCGAATTATGTAATTGTGCCACTCTGTGGCCTACTCATGCTGCTGCCGCCGCCTCCACACGCTGTGTCCTAGTTGCCACTACCTCCAAATTATGTGATTGTGCCACTCTGTGGCCTACTCATGCTGCTGCCTCCTCCACATGCTGTGTCCTAGCTGCCGCTACCCCCGAATTATGTAATTGTGCCACTCTGTGGCCTACTCATGCTGCTGCCGCCGCCTCCACACGCTGTGTCCTAGTTGCCACTACCTCCAAATTATGTGATTGTGCCACTCTGTGGCCTACTCATGCTGTGTCCTAGCTGCCGCTACCTCCAAATTATGTAATTGTGCCACTCTGTGGCCTACTCATGCTGCTGCTGCCGCCTCCACACACTGTGTCCTAGCTGCCCACTACCTCCAAATTATGTGATTGTGCCACTCTGTGGCCTACTCATTGCTGCTGCCGCCTCCACACGCTGTGTTCTAGTTGCCGCTACCTCCAAATTATGTGATTGTACCACTCTGTGGCCTACTCATGCTGCTGCCGCATCCACGCGCTGTGTCCTAGTTGCCGCTACCTCCAAATTATGTAATTGTGCCACTCTACGGTATGCTGCTGCTGCCGCCTCCACACGCTGTGTCCTAGCTGCTGCTACCTCCAAATTATGTAATTGTGCCACTCTGTGGCGTACTCATGCTGCTGCCGCCTCCACACGCTGTGTCCTAGTTGCCACTACATCCAAATTATGTAATTGTGCCACTCTGTGGACTACTCATGCTGCTGCTTCCCCCTCCACACGCTGTGTCCTAGCTGCCGCTACCTCCAAATTATGTAATTGTGCCACTCTACGTTATGTTGCATTTAAATTTTTATGACTGCTGCTGCCTCTCCCAGGGTATGTCACTGTTCCAGTCTGTCTCATTAAAATTAGTACAACTCCTGCTGCCTCTCCCACTCTGTGGCCTTGAAATGTATTCGACTGCTGCTTCTTGCAGATGCTGTTACTGTGCCACTCTGTGGCCTTGAAATGTATTCGACTGCTGCTGCCTCTTGTAGGTGCTGTTACGGTGCCACTCGTTGGCCTAGTAAATTTGTCCGACTGCTGCTGCCTCTTGCAGCTGCTGTTACGTGCCACTTGTTGGCCTAGTAAATTTGTTCAACTGCTGCTGCCTCTTGCAGCTGCTGTTACGGTGCCACTCGTTGGCCTAGTAAATTTGTCAGACTGCTGCTGCCTCTTGCAGCTGCTGTTACGGTGCCACTCATTGACCTAGTAAATTTGTCTTACTGCTGCTGCCTCTTGCAGCTCATGTTACGTTGCTACTCGTTGGCCTAGTAAATTGATTCAAATTTTTTGACCAGCATGTCACTCGTAAATTTTTGGTACGTTCTGTAGTCCTATTCCATTATTCATAGCTCAAGTATACAGGAAACCTTGTTTGTTTTGAACACTCGAATCACTCAGCGATGAGCATGGGGGAGGAGAGAGGCAGGGGCTTCCACAGGTGGTAGCTCAGCTCATTGCAAACCACCAGCTCGATCTCAAGATGGAACTCCGAGCTTTCTTGGTGTACTGCATCAATACTGACATTTTACCACAGTTGAGGCAAAGCTGGAGCCTTCGCTGCACCTCCTCTGTCTTACATTCCTGTCCAATGACATAACCAGCCCTGATACTGATAAGAACATATACTACAGTTGATCTTAACCAAAAAGCCGAGAATTCTTTTTTACGGTCTGCTCTTCAGGGTATGTCACCATGCCACTCTCCGGCCTGATGCTGCTGCCGTAGCCGACTCCGCATGCCGTCTCCTAGCTGCCGCTACGTCAAAATTATGTAATTGTGCCACTCTGTGGCCTCCAAATTGTACTACTACTTCCACTGCTGCTGCCACTGCCAGGGTCTGTCATTCTGCCACTCTGTGGCCTACTCATGCCGCTGCCACCTGGCCACACTTTCATCGTGCCACTTTATAGTTTGCTGATGCTGCTGCCACTGCCATCTCCACGCTGTCTGGGGGGGCTCTGCTTGTATAAGCGTGTAATAGAACAGGTTCTGTCGAAATGTATGTGGAATTAGTGAATTGGTGTAAAAGGCGTGCGCTTTTGGTGCCCTAGTAGGATCTTGCGCCTTTGCATGATTTTTTATAGCTGGTGCTAACATTGACCTGTAAGGTTGAGTTCAGACTTGAGTTATTTGGTGAGTTTTGGTCCCTTAACTGCCCAAATACATAAAAGTGTGCAGCTATTCTAAGAGCGACGCCTGTTATGTGCGTGTCACACTGGCTCACAGTATTCTTTCACTACCACAGTAGACTCCCTATGCGTTTTACTGCAAGGCACAGTGTTCTACATGACTATCCGGGCTCTTTGCTGCCCGGAAGTAGCCGTTTTTTAACGCGATTCGCCACAAATTTATTCGGATCGAAGCAAATCTTTTCGGAAATTTCGGCGAACCAGCCAAATCAAATTTTTTAAAAATTCACTTATCTCTACTCATGACATTCAGCGTTTTTTTTTTCAATTAAGATGGCCACGACAGCCTCTCCACAAGGAAATGGATGAGGTAAGTATGTATTTTGGTTTCAATCCCTGATTAATCTCTGAAATTCTTCAATGTGACTGTCAGTTGCCGTGATCTGTCTGTGTTGGAGTTCTTTGTGCGCAAAAATGTAAAACTTGTGCAAAATGTTGTGACTTTTTGCATTTGTACACCAATCACTCCAGTTTTGAAATGTAGGTGTAAAAGTGGGCATAGTTAGCTATGTTAATGAGTTTCACTCCAGATTTATCATTGTGACTTTTTTTTAAAAGTCGCAAAAAAACTCGCAATCTCACTCCAGGTCGTTTTTTCAAGAACAAAAGTGTTAGGCCCCTTTCAGATGAGCAAGTGTCTCGCTGCAGACTGCGGGCTGAACTTTCAGCACTGCCTGGGTCATTATATTAATTTATGATGCTATGTAACCCTAAAGGTCATTTTACACGGGCCGATTATCGGCCGAAAAATCGTTCCTAGGAACGCTAGTGCCGATAATCGTCCCGTGTAAAAGTGGCCCTAATCAGCCGACGAACGAGCAAAACGGCTGATTGGATCTTTTGGTTTCTACAAAAGATCCAATCTGTCGGGCGCACATCGGCCTGTGTAAACAGGCGATGTGCGTCTGACAGTATGGAGCTTCCCGGCCGCACGAGTGATACAGCGATCACTCGTGCGGCCCGGCGCTCGATTCATCGGGCCGTGTAAAGGCTCCCTGCCCGAGCGCCGATATCGTTGATCGGCGCTCGGGCAGGGATACACATCGGCCCGTCTAAAAGGGCCTTTACAGCTCTGGAATGTGTTAGATGACACTGACAGTATTATTTAAGTGTTATCCACTACATTCCAGACCTCTAAAGGTTACATAGCATCATAAATCAATATAATGCTGTGACCCAGCAGTGTTGGAAGTTCAAGCCGAAGTCCGCAGCTAGACACTCACTCGTCTGAAAGGGGCCTTAGGATAGGACAAATTTATCAAACCACCTTTGACATTTGATAAATGTGCAATAAAGTACTGCAACACAGACTCAAGCAAAACTGACTTCAAATATTCCCCTCATGAAAAATCCCCCTATGTGCCTGAGCACTAAGCATCTCCGTACTCAGGAACCCCACTCTGTCAATTTATGTGGCCTGCCACTTCATGTCTGAGTTGCTGTGATTCCTGAACACTTCCACTTTGCAACAGTAACAATGGAGCACATTTATTAAGACCGCTGTTTTAGAAGCTTGTCTTAATAACCCCTATTCCTGGCGGTGGATCCGTCGGAGTTATAACTTTGGTGGATCTTCCACCTCTTCTAAATGTAAGATAGTTTACTAAAACAGGCATAGAAAATAATGAATTATATGGGCCTGACAGCTCGTCCCCTTCCCCGTTCACGCAGCACCCACAATTTTAGAATTGGCATGAGCGGGGCAGATAACGACTAGGTGTATTTCAGCTTAGTAAATGACCCCCTTTGACTTTGCCATTTATCCTACTCTAATATTTTCCTTCTTTTCTGTTCAGTAACTAATTTTTACTTGGGCTATATACATACCTGTTTCAACATTTGGATATTTTGGACATACTATTCTTTGCATAAACAGGCAACATTTTGATAGTAACAGCAAAGATTACACAAGTGATTTAGTATCAGTGGCTTAGGCAAAGCTGAAAAGACATTTTCCACTTCCATCTTGAAGCATATGATTTGTCTTTGATCTTTGATCATCTAATACTTAGGATTGTATTTATGTGATGTTAAATACTTTTGTGATAAAAAAAGATAAAAGTATTATAGCAGTAATACCTTTATTGGCTAAAAAAAAAAAAAAATCTGTTTGCAAGCTTTCAGAGCACAGAGGCTCCTTCATCAGGCAGTATACAAATGAATGACTGTGAGAAAAGTGCAACTCTTAAAATATGTTATAGACATTTGTACATTAGGTGAATCTTTTTTTATCTCAATCTTTTATTTATCCATATGAGATGATACATCATAAAGATAAGAGAGCAATAAAAGTGTGGTTATTGTTATGGACAGGCAATAGGGAAGTATATTCATATCTGTGTCACATATATATGTAATATATTCATATTATTTGTAGCTATGTGGTAATTGCATGCAATGGAGCACAGATATGATTCTTGCACACAGGCTCTTTACTATTAGGGTCTGCCATCATACTTCATCTGGCTTATAACATATACCATATACAACCCCTGGCAAAAATTATGGAATCCCCAGTCTCTGAGGATGTTCCTTCAGTTGTTTAATTTTGCTGAAAAAAAAACAGATCACAGACATGACAAAAAACTAAAGGCATTTCAAATGGCAACTTTCTGGCTTTAAGAAATACTAAAAGAGATCAAGAAAAATAATTGTGGTAGCCAGTAACAGTTACATTTTTAGAACAAGAACAGGGAATAAATTATGGAATCACTCAATTCTGAGGAAAAAATTATGGAATCATGAAAAACAAACAAAATAACACTCCAACACATCACTAGTATTTTGTTGCACCACCTCAGGCTTTTATAACTGCTTGCAGTCTCTGAGGCATTGATTTAATGAGTGACAAACAGTACTCTGCATCAATCTGGCTCCAGCTTTCTCTGATTGCTGTTGCCATATCAGCTTTGCAGGTTATAGCCTTGTCATGGACCATTTTCTTTAACTTCCACCACAGATTTTTAATTGGATTGAGATCTGGACTTTTTGCAGGCCATGACATTGACCTTATGTGTCTTTCTTCAAGGAATGTTTTCACAGTTTTTGCTCTATGGCAAGATGCATTATCATCTTGAAAAATGATTTCATCATCCCCAAACATCCTTTCGATAGATGGGATAAGAAAAGTGTCCAAAATGTCAATGTAAACCTGTGCATTTATTGAAGATGTAATGCCATCTCCACAGTGCTTTTACCTGACATGCAGCCCCATATCATTAATGACTGTGGAAATTTGCATGTTTTCTTCAGACAGTCGTCTGCATAAATCTCTTTGGAACGGCACCAAACAAAAGTTCCAGCATCATCACCTTGCCCAATGCAGATTCGAGATTCATCACTGAATATGACTTTCATCCAGTCACCCACAGTCCAGGATTGCCTTTCCTTAGCCCATTGTAACCTTGTTTTTTTCTGTTTAGGTGTTAGTGATGGCTTTCTTTTAGCTTTTCTGTATCTAAATCCCATTTCCTTTAGGCGGTTTCTTGCAGTTCAGTCACAGACTCCAGTTCCCTCCCATTTGTTCCTTATTTGTTTTGTTGTACATTTTCTCTTTTCAAGGCATATTGCTTTAAGTTTTCTGTCTTGACGATTTGATGTCTTCCTTGGTCTACCAGTACGCTTGCCTTTAACCACCTTCCCATGTTGTTTGTACTTGGTCCAGGTTTTAGACACAGCTGACTGTAAACAACCAACATCTTGTGCAACACTGCATGATGATTTACCTTCTTTAAGGAGTTTGATAATCCTCTCCTTTTTTTCAATTGACATCTCTGGTGTTGGAGCCATGATTCATGTAAGTCCACTTGTTGCAACAGCTCTCCAAGGTGTGATCACTTCTTTTTACCTGTATACTAACAAGCAGTTTTAATCTGATGTTATTGTTTGTAACGAAAATTTGCAGGGTGATTTCATAATTTTTCCTCAGAATTGAGTGATTCCATAATTTATTCCCTGTGCTTGTTCTAAAAATGTAACTGTTACTGGCTACCACAATTATTTTTCTTGATTTCTTTTAGTATTTCTTAAAGCCAGTGTAACAGCGACTGCTGTGTGTGCCGCTGTAACCCTGCTTACCGCTGCCGTTCTGGGCGTTGTGTCCAGCGGTGAGCTGTTGGTTGTACTTTCCATACACCGCTGCAGTCCTGAGCCCTGGATGTGTAGTGCTGTTGCATGATGATCTGCTCCAGAGCTTCCATACTGCCCTGTATTACTTCACTCCCCCTGGGCTGGAGCTGGTTGATCATGTGACCATGCTAGGTCATGTGGGTTGGTCACATGTCCTCTTTGACCAACCCTGGACCTATTTATGCTGCTCAGCCCTCTCCCAAGATGCCTCAGTGTCAAGGTCCTATCTTGCATTTTGGTTATACCTGTTCCTGTGCTCTGACCTGTGCCTTGTTATTTGACTCTGCTACCCACCTGATCCTTGCCTGCCTGCATTGACTTTCTCGTTGCTGACTCGGATTGCCTGACTACGTACCTTTGCCGCCTGCCCTGACCCTTTGCCTGTCTGACTCTGATTCTGCCTCATTCCTTGGTCCTGTATTGCCTCTCCTGGATTCGACCCGGCCTGTTGACCACCGCTGTACTACAGGTACCTTCGCAGGTATCTCCTGGTCCCCCTGGACTAGCTGCCTCATGTCCCGACCCTCATCAGGAGGTAGCGACCTGGTGTTCCCCTCGAAAAGTCTATCCCCACCATCAGGGGTAATTGTGAAGAATGAGAGGTTTCACTTAGACAACGCCCTTAGAGGAGGTAGGGCGCAGTGGGTCCACACCTGCTGGTTCGTGACAGCCAGAAAGTTGCCATTTGAAATGCCTTTAGTTTTTTGTCATGTCTGTTATCTTTTTTTTTTTTCAACAAAATTAAAGGGGTTGGCCACCCTAAGTATCAAAAATCCAAAGTTCCCCCAACAATAGCATACACTATGAAGTATTTCTCAGGTGACATGTACTGGCTGTACGTCATTTATCTAACCTGTTCACTATGACACACTTCCCTGGAGGAGCTCCCTCAGACAGGCTGTGTGGGAGGAGCAGCTACAAAGTGAAAGTAACAATCCCAGCATGCACTGCAGCAAGCATGTCTAGAGGAGCAGTCACATGACCTCCCCGGCCACCCGTGTTCCCATAGAGACAAGAGCCCCTTAGATAATCTCAATAACCCAATTATCAGTGAATAACTGTTGTATAGACATAGCAATAGAAAGAACGCCCCAGTCCCAACAGTAAAGGAGGGGGGGGTTACCCTTTTCATAAATTTGCTGTGGGGCCCAGTCATTTCTAGTTGTGCCACTGGATGTAAGCCAAAAACAGTATATGGGGGGAGTTATCAAATTTCCATGTTCCTAAAAAGTGGCATTAAAAAGTTGCAAACTATGGGACAGATTTATCAAAACTGGTGTAAAAGAAACTGGCTTGGTTGCCCATAGCAACCAATCAGATTCCACCTTTCATTTTTCAAAGCTCTTTTGGAAAATGAGAGGTGGAATCTGATTGGTTGCTATGGGCAACTAAGCCAGTTTTCCTTTACAGCAGTTTTAATAAATCTCCCTCTATGTGTTTGCAAATTTTTAATTGCGCCTTTTTTTTTTTTTAAGGGCGTGACAATGGCAGAGACAGGGCGTGACCAGTCACCCCAACAAATTTATGTTCATTTTCACCAGTTTTCTGACTCAAATGAAGCCAGAAATCTATGGCAGCTCTGAGCTGTCATAGATTTCTGTTTAGGTGCACGGACTGCACAAATCAATCTCCTGACATACAGAGGAGCCTCCTGTCTATCATCATACGACCTGCTCCCAGCTGACAGCCCATCAATCATCTATGAATATATGACTACCCTTCATCTGGGAAAAAAGGGAAAATAAGTGTAGTCAAATAGCTATATATAACGTACAGGGGGGTCACAAGTCACTATATATAAAGTACAGGGGGTCACACATCACTATATATAATGTACAGGGGGTCACACATCACTATATGTAATGTACAGGAGTTCACACATCACTATATATAATGTACAGAGGGTCACACATCACTATATATAATGTACAGGAGTTCACACATCACTATATATAATGTACGAGGGGTCACACGGCACTATATACAGTGTACAGGGGGTCACACATCATTATATATAATGTACAGGGGGTCACACATCTGTATATACAGTATAAAGGGGGTCACTGTACAGGGGTTCACAGATCTCTGTATGCAGTGGTGGGGGGTCACACATTAGTATATACAGTGTATGGTGGTGGTGGTGGGGTCAACTATTACTGTATACAGGGGGTCACACATCACTATATACAGTATAAAGTGGTGATCACATATCACTGTATTGGGGGCATCATATATCACTATATACAGTGTGCAGGAAGGAGAGGGCACATATTTACAGATGACATCAGTGACTGCTGCTATCACTGACCTCAGCCATACTGACAGCTCAGAAGGGGTTAAAGCTCCTGACCTGTTGGTCTGGCTGGAATAAACATGTCTGTGATAAAATCACATTGCAGAGTGGTCATAGACAGGACAGACACTAGGATTGCTCACACTTTGTTGTCCACAGCACCTTCCTGGCTCTGCTACATCACTGCAGTCAGTGAGGTCCATCACAGATTCTCCTCAGTCTCTCTTCCTTTTGCAAAGTTTCTTTATTTCAGCTTCTAACATGTTTCTCTGCTAAGCCCCTTCAGCCCTGAACAGTCAGGACTGCAGTCACAGCAGAAGGAAACTTCTCTGACACAAGCAGGGTGCCTTTAGGACCCAGGAGCAGAACACTCCTTCCATGGACTAGTGCACGTGCAGGCATGGACGAGACAAGCAGCTATCAGAGCAGGACTGAGGGGGCGTGGCTTCCAATAGCAAAGGAACCAGGCAGAACTGCTGCAGAAGATATATTAGGAAGTTTATTGTCTCCCTGCTTTCTTTAGAGTTTTAATAAGTGCTAACAAAGTGGCCAACCCCTTTAAACAACTGAAGGAACATCCTCAGAGACTGGTGAATACTTGCAGTTATGTATCAGAACATATATCCCTAATAAGTATTGTGTTCAGTGCATCTAGGGGGAGAAGCTATATAATAGTGTTGAGCAAAGTGAGCTTTGGATGCTACATCCGAAGTCGCTTTGTTCAAAACTTCGGATTAATAGTGTACTCTATAGTATTAGAATGTATGGGCTCCAATGAGCCGAAGTTAGTTATTCGTGAAGTCGCGAGTGACTTCATTGAATAACTTCGGTAGTTGATTTTTAATTTAGTGTTCCTGGGGTGTGGCCCGGGCAGTGTGGTTGAAATCTTGGCATGTGCGTGTCATATGGGCAGCCAGTCTATCTCCATTAAGGTATAATTTTTACATGCTTGATCCCCCAACAAGTCATTTTTTCCCCCATAACAATGTGTGTGTTGAAACATCATCTGCCCCTGATAAGAAACAATTTTTGAAAGGTTTGTAATATGAAAATTCATAACACATTCAATGTAGTGTGTTTTTAAACATGTTGTTTTGTTTTAATTCCGTCAAAAATGTGTTTACCCATAGCTGTGTATGTTAGCAGGATTTGCGCTTTCTAGAGGCTGTCCATTCTGGGAAATAAAAGGGATATTTAATTGCCTAATTGGAACGGAGGTTGTAGCTTAAAGGGGTTGTACTGGGTGAGAAAAATATGGCTGCTTTCTTCCAAAAACAGTGCTAACGGTATTAAGCTTTCAAACTGAAGACTGAATAAATCTTGAACATAAATGGTTGATCTTTTAAAAGAGAGGTTGCACAGAGTTATCGGGTTATAAGTGCTAACTGTTCATAGCTGAATTTATACCGTAAAGAAATCCTTGTCAAATCTTTCAGCTCAGTATTGGTTTTGTTCTGTCCTAATCATTCATGTACAAATTTTAACCCAGCATGTATTGAGTTTAACCCCTTCCCGACCAGCGCTGTACATGTACGGCGCTGGTGCGGTGCGGGGACATGACGGCGGGCGTCATGATGCGGCGGGCGTCATGGCCGGCAAGTCTCTGCTGTTTCTAACAGCAGAGACTTGCCGCTACTTACCGCCATCAGCGGCGTCTTCTAGGGCCTTCACGGCATCAGGATGCGTCTGAACCCGGAAGCGTACTCTTCCGGGTGTTGTACAGACGCCCCGAGTGGCCAATCGGGGTGTCTGTACACCATATGAAAACTGTAATCCTCGCTGGTGAGGATTACAGTTTTCAAAGTGCAATTCTTATTCTGGCCACTAGATGGCAGGCCTGGATAAGAAATGAGCAATTCTTGGATTTATCTCAGTCTAGTAAATCCCTGATTGCTCATAAAGAAAAAAAAACACAATATATTAGCTCATATTTGAGATTTAAAATAGTCAGAAAAAAATTTTAAATTTTTTTTTAAAAATATATAAAAAATAAAAAATATATAAAAGTTCAAATCAGCCCCCTTTCCGTATAATGAAAAAATCAATACCTAAATAACAATAAATATAGACATCATGGGTATCACCGTGACCGAAAACGCCCATACTTTTAAAATATAAAAAAAAAATTCCAATACGTGTGGATTCGCCCTTTTTTGTCGCTTTTTTTCTAAAAAAAATTAAATAAAAAGTGATCAAAAAGTCATACACACCCCAGAATGGTATCAATAAAAACTTCAGATTGCCCCACAAAAAATGAGCCCCCATACAGCTCCGTACACATAAATACCAAAAAGTTATAGGGGTCAAGATATGACAAGGAAAAAAAAAAGGGCAACTTTCTAATTATTTTATCACTATCAAAACGCAGGAAAAACTATACATATTAGGTATTGCCGGATTCGTACTGACTAGTAGAATGAAAGTAACAGGTCAGTTTTAATGCACATCGAACGCTGTAAATAAGAAACCCGTAGAACTGTAGCGGAATAGCGTTTTTTTTTGCAATTTCACCTGATTTGGAATTTTTTTCCCGCTTCCCACTACACCATATGCAATATTAAATGGTGGCGTTGGAAAGTACAACTTGTCCCGCAAAAAACAAGCCCTCATACAGCTATCTGAACAGAAAAATAAAACAGTTATGGCTGTTTGAAAGCAGGGAGCGCAAAACGAAAATGCATAACTGAAAAAACCTCCGGGGGTGAAGGGGTTAAAGAACATACATTCAGCACTTTCTCCCATGAATATTTATGACCAGATCTCTATTATACAAGACTATTTTTTTTTTTTTGCTTTCATTCTTCATGCCTTATTTATGTACTACACTATGAATCACAAACAAGAAATTTAAAGGCTTCCAAATAAACAAAGTTTAAAGTATAATGAATTAGGATAATGAGTTTGCTCAATGTTTGCTTCACAGTCCATCAGTCCAGCATTTGCTATTTTAAAATGACACATATGTTTACTATGTACGGTACATTGTTTACTCAAATTCCATAGAATATATCAGAAAAGGATATACAAATGCATCTCAATAAATTAGAATATCATTAAAAAGTTTTTTTTTCAGTAATTCAATTCAAAAAGTGAAACACATATATTATATAGAGTCATTACAAACAGAGTGAACTTTTTCAAGTGTTTATTTCTGTTAATGTTGATGATTATGGCTTACAGCCAAGGAAAACCCAAAAGTCATTATCTCAGAAAATTAGAATATTATATTAGACCAACCGTAATTTTTTTTTGGTGGTTATTAAACCAGGTATTGGTACTTCTGGCAGTGTGGACACGTGCCAAGTCCTGCTGGAAAATAAAAATTCCATTTCCAAAAAGCTTGTCGGCAGAGGGAAGGAAGAAGTGCTCTAAAATTTCCTGGTAGACGGCTGCACTGACTTTGGTCTTGATAAAACACAGTGGACCTACACCAGCAGATGACATGGCTCCCCAAACCATCACTGATTGTGGAAACTTCACACTAGACCTCAAGCAGCTTGGATTGAGTGCCTCTCTACTCTTCCACCAGACTCTGGGATGTTGATTTTCAAATGAAATGCAAAGTTTACTTTCATCTGAGAACAACAGCTTTGACCACTGAGCAACAGTCCGTTTCTTTTTCTCCTTGGCCCAGGTAAGACGCTTCTGGCGTTGTCTATTGGTCATGAGTGGCTTGACACATGGAATGCAACACTTGTAGCCCATGTCCTGGATATGTCTGTGTGTGGTGGCTCTTGAAGCACTGACTCCAGCAGCAGTCCACTCCTTGTGAATCTCCCCCAAATTTAGGAAAGGCCTTTTCTTAACAATCCTATCAAGGCTGCGGTTCTCCCTGTTGCTTGTGCACCTTTTTCTACCACCCTTTTTCCTTCAACTCAACTTTCCATTATTATGCTTTGATACAGCACTCTGTGAACAGCCAGCTTATTTAGCAATGACCTTTTGTGGCTTACCTTCCTTGTGGAGTGTGTCAATGACAGCCTTCTGGACATCTGTCAAGTCAGCAGTCTTCCCCATGATTGTGTCGCCTACTCAACCAGATTAAGGGACATTTTTAAAGGCTTAGGAAGCCGTTGCAAGTGTATTGGTTTAATTATTCTAATTTTCTGAGATAATGAATTTGGGGGTTTTCCTTGTCTGTGAGACATAATCATCAAAATTAACATAAATAAACACTTAAAAAGTTCACTCTGTTTGTAATGATTCTATATAACATATGTGTTTCACTTTTTGAACTGAATTACTGAAAAAAAAACTTTTATGATATTCTAATTTATTGAGATGCACTTGTACATGAAAGAAGTGGTTAGAATGAAAAAGATGCATTGGGAACATTTAATTCCCCTGTATGTCAGAAAACTGGTATCAAATGGTTGCAAAATTTGGTGCACATCTCGAAAATAAGTTTATGACTTTTTGGGGGGTTTGAGCTCATCAAACTCATGGCTCATCACTTTAAAAAAAAAGGAGATCAGAATGAGGCAGAGAGTGATGATTGCTTTCATTGCTTTTCACCTACACAAGGAAACCGGCATACAGTAGGTGTAGATGTGCCTCCATGTGACCCCTACTACAATGGGGCCACTAAGAACTTTACAGGAACTCTATCCCCTTTTATTCTAGGCATTAGTTGAGGGCTCACTAAGTGACTTTTCTCTGCCCAGTGCCACCGCCAACCTGAAACTGTATAGGAACGAGAACTCGCTTAGATTGTGTTATGATTATAAACCAATGGAATCCATCTGGTTTTATTCCTTTCTTTTAAAAAAAAGGATCTACCAAAGCTGTCATGGCTTGGTTATGAAGAGAAGCCATAACATTAATTTGAACAAATCTTAAGTATTCTCTATTTCTTTTTATATTACAGATCTGGACCCAACGTTATTCTCTTTGTCTACTCCAGTGTTTGTTTCAGTAAATTGAATTACATTACATATGACTTGAATTGAGTGATTAATATATTCCCATACCAGATTATTATTATATTCATTTGGTTTCAGGAAATATTTGTAAATCTAAAATATTTTTTTATAGTTGTGTTTGTTTCTCACATTAACTATGCAACATTTCCAAGTTTTATTTTGGGGCGGGATGTCACAGTTGATTACAGTTGATTATGGAAATCTAATTAAAGGAACACTTCTATCATTTTTTTTTCTCACATATTAACAGATTATGATTAGAGATGAGCGAGCACTAAAATGCTCGGGTGCTCGTTATTCGAGTCGAACTTTTCCCGATGCTCGGGTGCTCGTTTCAAATAACGAACTCCATTGAAGTCAATGGGAGACTCAAGCATTTTTTGCAGGGGACCAAGGCTCTGCCTACGGAAGGCTGGGTGAAAACCTGGAAACCTCAGAAAATGATGGAAACACCACGGAAATGGACAGGAAAAAGCAGGGGTGCCTCTGAGGCTGCCTAATCCCACCATTACCCCAAATTCTCCTAGTGGGGCATGTGTGGTATCGATTCTTCTCAGTTTAATACCGTATACGTCCCCTATCTTGGGACCCTATATTTCATGGATTTTTCGACCACGGAAAAGGAAAAAGAGCTTGCTCTGGCCAGGGGAGTGTGTTTCCTACTGTAGCTAAGGGGACATGTCCATGCTCTGCCTATCACAGGTCAGGAGGCAATTAAAAGAAGAACAAAAAAAAACATCAGTACAATATCTAATACGTCCCCTATCCGGGTAAATTGTTTGGAGAGAGGGCCAGTAGGTGGGGGGCAGGCTGGGGGGAAGGAGGTTTAGCTGGAAGAGCCAGAGGAGTGCCCCCTGGGCTAGCATGTGTGGTGGTGACAACAGCCAGATGGATTTGGAAAAACTCTAGCATCAACCGCTACGGTATCGATTCTTCTCAGTTTAATACCGTATACGTCCCCTATCTTGGGACCTTATATTTCATGAATTTTTCGACCACGGAAAAGGAAAAAGAGCTTGCTGGGCTAGCGTGTGTGGTGGTGACAACACCCAGATGGATTTGGAAAAACTGTGGCATCAACCGGTACGGTATGTATTCTTCTGAGTTTAATACCGTATACGGCACCTATCCGGAAAAATAGTTTGTAGAGAGAGAAAGAGAGGAAAAAGACGTGCAGTATGGAGCAATTACACGGAAACTATTAGATTAGGCAGACGTGGTCTGCTTAATTGCAACCCAGACAAATGAGAGAAAGAGAGGAAAATGACGTATTTTTAAAAGTGACGTTCAGTATAGATCAGGGGTGCACAACGTTTTCTGGGTGGGGGCCACATTGTCCGACTGAACCAACGTCAAGGGCCGAAAATAAAATTTAAAGGGGTATTACCAACTGAAATACTGTATTTATGGCAGATTGAACACACAGTGTATACCATTAATGTCTAGTTACAGTTCCAGGAGTCCCATCTAATGGGAGAAATGCATAAAAAATGCATGTGAGCAGCCACAAAACATGGACAAACATGTCTGTTACCAGATGGATGGGGGCCACACAGAATGGTATCAAGGGCCGCATGTGGCCCCCGGGCCGCAGGTTGTGCACCCCTGGTATAGATCAAGTGTGGTATTTGTTCTATGTATACTACTCAGTTTAATACCGTATATGGCAGCTATCCGGAAAAATAGTTTGGAGAGAGAGAAAGATAGGACAAAGACGTAAAATGTTTGGAGAGAGGGCCTGTAGGTCGGGGGGGGGGGCAGGCTGGGAGGAAGGAGGTTGAGCTGGAAGAGCCAGAGGAGTGCCCCCTGGGCTAGCGTGTGTGGTGGTGACAACAGCCGGATGTAGTTAGATTGACGACGCAGGACCCCAACTTAAAAATTTAGCATCAACCGGTACAATTGTCAATTATGAGCTCGATCACTTGTGGCATGACTTTTTAGATGGAGATTGCATGTGGTCACGTACTCCCTGGAACCCCATAGTCACCCCTTCTCTGATGTGCTACCCCAGAACATTCTCTGCCCCAAGTCGCAAGACCTTTTGCAGTCTCCATGTGCTGACAGTGGGGATTTACCAGTGTTGTCTGAGGAGGTGGTGGACAATGGTGAGACACAGGTGTCGGGGGGTGAGGTAGTTGTATGGGAAGCAAGTTACAGTGGGGACTCCTTGGGGGGACTTTCTAATGATGGGACAGATTCAACTTGGGTGGATCAGGCACAGGAACAGATCAATTTTTTTTTTGTGTGTTTATTTAACTTTTATTTAGCACAAATAACCACAGAGATATTTATTTGTTATCTTCGCTGCGCAGTCTGGCGTTGGGGTTCGTCACTTTGATGGCGAGCTGTGCCGCTCTCTGCACAATGGTCTTTAGGTTCTTAGATGGAGACGTTGTGGGCGATTTCTGCACAGAAGGACTTGTTGCTCATCAACAGAACCTCAAGCTCCTTGACATTGTGGACCAGGAATTTGCGGAACCCTGTGGGCAGCATGTGTTTGGTTTTCTTGTTGCTACAGTATCCAATGTTGGGCAATATAGATACGCAGGTAATATTATTTTTCACACCTATCCCAAAAATAAAATTTACACAGTTTGCGCAAATAAAACTGGAAACTGGAACTGGAGAGAGGGCCTGTAGGTGGACCTCCGGAAAAATTGTTTGGAGAGAGGGCCTGTAGGTGGAAATCCGGAAAAATAGTTTGGAGAGAGGGCCTGTAGGTGGACCTCCGGAAAAATTGTTTGGAGAGAGGGCCTTTAGGTGGACCTCCGGAAAAATTGTTTGGAGAGAGGGCCTTTAGGTGGACCTCCGGAAAAATTGTGGTAAAAGAGTGCCAGTTGGACCTCTTAAAAATGGCGTTTTTTTTGGTCAGCGTTAGGCAAAGACGATATGGAGGAGGAGGAGTAGGAGGAGTAGAGAAGAGGAATCGGATATATAAGTAATGTTAATCTTTAGCTGCTTTCCCCCGGAGGAGATTTGAATTCCGGTGAAATCCAGGCTTTGTTCATTTTAATAAGCGTCAGCCTGTCAGCGCTGTCAGTTGACAGGCGTGTACGCTTATCGGTGATGACGCCACCAGCTGCACTGAATACCCGCTCTGACAGCACGCTAGCGGCAGGGCAGGCCAGCACCTCCAAGGCGTACAGCGCCAGTTCAGGCCATGTGTCCAGCTTTGAAACCCAGTAGTTGTATGGAGCAGAGTGATCACTACGGACGTGGGTATGGTCAGCTAGGTACTCCCTCACCATCTTTCTGTACAGCTCCCCCCTACTCTGCCTAGACTGGGGACAGGTGACAGTGTCTTGCTGGGGTGACATAAAACTGGCAAAGGCCTTGGAGAGCGTTCCCCATCCAGTGCTGGACAAGCTGCCTGCTCGCCTCCTCTCCCCCGCTACTTGGCCCACAGAACCATACCCTCTGCCGCTAGCGTCGTCAGATGGGAAGAATTGTTTCAGCTTGTGCACCAGGGCCTGTTGATATCTATTCACTCTCATACTCCTTTCCTCTGCAGGGATGAGAGTGGAAAGGTTCTGCTTGTACCGTGGGTCCAGGAGAGTCCCAACACCAAGAATTCCCTCTCCTCACTAGCCTGACTCTCCATTTCCTCCTCCTGCTCCTCCTCCTCCAAGTCCTCCTCTTCAGCCCATACATGCTCAAGAGTTAAGGACTGAGCACTGGTACCCTCTACTGTCTCACCGACATTCTCCTCCTCTTCCTCCTCTTCCTCCTCATCCCCCTCCTCCGATACGTGCTGAGAAACAGACGAGAGGGTGCTCTGGCTATCAAGCGACGTATCTTCCTCCACCGTCTCTTGTGACAAGCGCAAAGCATCGAATTTGATGCTGAGCAGTGAGTTTTTCAACAGGCAAAGCAGCGGGATAGTGAGGCTGATAATGGCGGCATCGCCGCTGACCATCTGTGTTGACTCCTCAAAGTTGCTCAACATCTGGCAGATATCAGACATCCACGTCCACTCCTCATTGTAGATTTGAGGAATCTGACTGACCTGACTACCAGTTCTGGTGGAAGTTGACATCTGGCAGTCTAGAATCGCTCTGCGCTGCTGATAAACTCTGGATAACATGTTTAATGTCGAATTCCATCTCGTGGGCACGTCGCACAACGGTCTGTGAGCGGGCAGTTGTAGGCGG
Source organism: Rhinella marina (assembly GCA_900303285.1). Classification (NCBI taxonomy): domain Eukaryota; kingdom Metazoa; phylum Chordata; class Amphibia; order Anura; family Bufonidae; genus Rhinella; species Rhinella marina. Next base: position 25,629 of record ONZH01030430.1, on the reverse strand, counting down.
CGCTGCGCTGCCCTGAGAGTGGCAGCATCTGTGGTCGACTTGCGGAAATGCGCACAGATGCGGCGCACCTTGGTGAGCAAATCAGACAGATTGGGGTATGTCTTGAGGAACCTCTGAACTATTAGATTGAACACGTGGGCCAGGCATGGCACATGTGTCAGTCTGCCGAATTGCAGAGCCACCACCAGGTTACGCCCGTTGTCACACACAACCATGCCTGGCTTGAGGTTCAGCGGTGCCAACTACAGATCGGTCTGCTCCGTGATGCCCTATAACAGCTCTTGGGCGCCGTGCCCACGGATGGTAATTTGGTGGAGGAGGAGGAGGGGTCGGAGGAGGAGGAGGCATAGTACGTCTGAGAGACCGTGACCGAGGTAGGCCCCGCAATCCTCGGTGTGGGCAATACATGAACGACCCCACGGTCATTCTCGGTCCCAGCCCCCACCAAGTTAACCCAATGTGCCATCAGTGAGATATAGTGTCCCTGCCCGGCAGCACTTGTCCACGTGTCCATGGTTAGGTGGACCTTCTCAGAAACAGCGTTGGTCAGGGCACGGATGATGACACGTGCTGGTGTAGGGCTGGGACGGCACATCGGGAAAAATAGTGGCGGCTGGGGACCGAATACCGAGGGGCAGCCACCGCCAAGAGATTGCGAAAGGCCTCGGTCTCTACCAGCCTATAGGGCAGCATCTCCAGGCTAAGCAATTTGGAGATGTGGACGTTGAGGGCTTGGGCATGTGGGTGGGTGGAACTGTATTTCCTCTTGCGCTCCAGCGTCTGCTGTAAAGACAGCTGAACTCTGCGCTGGGACACGTTGGTGGACACTGTGGAGGACCGTGGAGGCGAAGGTGTGGTTTCCCGGCGGGAGGCGCTCGTGCCGGGGTCCTGGGCAGGGGGTTGACTAGCAGAGGCAGCGAGTGACGCAGGGGGTTGACTAGCAGAGGCAGCGATTGCCACAGGGGGTTGACTAGCAGAGGCAGCGAGTGACACAGGGGAAGGAGCAGTGATCTGACCCACAGGAGGTGGTGAACTGCCTTTGTTCCATTTAGTGGGGTGTTTAGCACTCCTATGCCTGCGCATGCTGGTGGTGGTTAGGCTAATAGTGGTGGCACCCCTGCTGATCCTGGTGTGGCACAGGTTGCACACCACAGTCCGTCGGTCATCCTCACTTTCTTTAAAGAACCTCCAGACTTGCGAACATCTAGGCCTCGCCACGGGAGCTTCACTACGTGAAACAGTTGCTGCTGATGCAACAGCTCTGGCCCTGCTTCTCCCTCTGGCCACACCACTGCCTTTTACAACCTGTTCTGGTGCAGCACTCGCCTCCGCCTCAGAAGCACTGTCTTCACTCGGCTTATCAACCCAGCTTGGGTCAGTCACCTCGTCATCCTCCGATTCCTCAGTCTGCTCCCCCCTCGGACTTCCTGCCCTGACAACAACTTCACCACTGTCTGACAACTGTGTCTCCTCATCGTCCGACACCTCTTTACAAACTTCTTCCACTAAGTCAACATTGTCATCATCATCATCATCATCACCCACAGACTGCGACAGTTGGAAAACTTGGGCATCAGGAACGAGGTCAGCAGCGACCTGAGAAGTGGTTTGTGACTCTGGGAAGGGTCCAGAAAACAGTTCCTGAGAGTATGCCGGATCGCATTCCAAATTTTCCTGGGAGGGGGCAGACTGGGGGGAAGGAGGCTGAGGTGGAGGAGCCAGAGGAGTGCTCCCTTGGCTAACGTGGGTGGACTGCGTGGAAGACTGACTGGTGGACAAATTACTTGAAACATTGTCCGCAATCCACGACTTCAGCTGTTCGCACTGTTGTGGTTTCAACAGTCCTCTACCACGTGTCCCTGTAAGTTGAGACATGAAGCTAGGGAGTGTAGCTCTGCGGCGCTCCCCTGCTCCCTCATCAGCAGGTGCTGTCTCACCCTGCCCAGGACCACGGCCTCTGCCCCATGCAGTATTTTAATGCCCACGCCCTCGTCCTCGACCCTTAGCCCTAGGGTTCAACATTTTCTGTATATAAGTGTATTATATAAAAAAAATAAAATAAATGGGCCTGCTGTACTGAAACCCACAAACTTGTTCAGTCTGAACAAGTCAATATATAGGTGGATACGTTAGATCAAAATTACGTATGTTATTACGTACCGTGCAGTATGGAGCAATTACACGGAAACTATTAGATTAGGCAGACTTGGTCTGCTTAGTTGCAACCCAGACAAATGTCGCACAGAGATTTTTGTGATCTAGCGGTATACGTGAGAGCAAAAGACCTGGTTTAATTAAGTGACGTACAGAATGTGTCAACTGGACAGAAAATACGGATTGTAGTGAGTGGACAGCTGAACTGTGACACACAGAATTGTTCCACGCAACTGTGTGAAATGGATTTGTATCACTGAGCTAAAACAACAAAAAACTATTTTTTTATATCTTTTTTTTATATATTTTCTTTTTATTTTTATTTTTTTTAAAGTGACGTGCAGAAACTATCAGAGACCTAACTCAGCCCCGGCTGACGGTAGCTATTTTGACTGCAACCCAGACAAATGTCGCACAGAGATTTTTGTGATCTAGCTGTATGAGTGAGAGCAAAAGACCTTGTTTAATTATGTGACGTACAGAATGTGTTACCTGGACAGAAAATACGGATTGTAGTGAGTGGACAGCTGAACTGTGACACACAGAATGGTTCCACGCAGCTGTGTGAAATGGATTTGTATCACTGAGCTAAAACAACAACAAAACTATTTTTTTTATATCTTTTTTTTTTATTTTAAAGTGACATGCAGAAACTATCAGAGACCTAACTCAGCCCTGGCTGATGGTGGCTATTTTGACTGCAACCCAGACAAATGTCGCACAGAGATTTTTGTGATCTAGATGTATGAGTGAGAGCAAAAGACCTGGTTTAATTAAGTGACGTATAGAATGTGTCAACTGGACAGAAAATACGGATTGTAGTGAGTGGACAGCTGAACTGTGACACACAGAATGGTTCCACACTGCTGTATGAAATGGATTTGTATCACTGAGATAGAACAATAAAAAAAGGGTTATATATGGCGATAGCTGCACTACTAGTGCCAGCCAGCCAGCCAAGCCCGGAGACAAAAAAAAAATTTCTTGTAGCCCTTAGAAGGGCTGTTGGGTTCTTGTGAGTTCACTCCTGCCTAACAAAGAACTAAATGCAGGCCCTAACACTCTCCCTGAAACGCAGCAGCTCTATCCCTAACGACATCCAGAGAGCATCTGAGCCAAGCACCGCGGGCAGTCACTAGTATATTCCAGGGTCACCTGATCAGGCCAGCCAACCCCTGCTATCGACATGTAAGGGCCCCACGTGATGCTGGGTGTACCGCAGAGTCTCCTGGCTTGTGATTGGCTGAGTTTATAGGCACCAAAAATGCACAATGCGGAAGTTGCCATTTCCTCGAGAATGGCGAGATACTGGTCCGAGCAGCGAGCACTTACGAGTACCGTAATACTTGAACGAGCACCAAGCTCGGACGAGTATGCTCGCTCATCTCTAGTTGTAACCATACTGATGTAGAGAATAAAGATAACAAGTCAATTTTAAAGCATAATGTACGGTGTGAAAAATAAAAAGCTTTGTCAGAATGCGTTTTTTTCCCAATTTGAATTTTTTTCCCCTTCCCACTACATGGTATGCAACCATAAATGGCGCTATTAGAAAAAAAAACTAAGTAAAAAGTAAAACTTGTATAGCAAAAAAATAAGCCCTCATAAGGCTATGTGAACGGAAAAATAAAAAAGTTAGGACTATGGGAAGTAGGGGAATGAAAAACGAAAATGTAAAAAATGTAAAATTGCAGGGTCGTCTAAGGCACCTTTCCCACGAGCGAGTTTTCCGCCCGGGTGCAATGCGTGACGTGAACGCATAGCACCCGCACTGAATCCTGACCCATTGATTTCAGTTCAGTTCTGCGTTGTGTTAAAAACGCAGCATGTTCTATATTCTGCGTTTTTCAAGCAGCCCTGGCCCCATAGAAGTGAATCGGGCTTCAGTGAAAAATGCATTGCATCCGGAAGCAAGTGTGGATGCAGTGCGTTTTTCACTAATGGTTGCTAAGAGATGTTGTTTGTAAACCTTCAGTTTTTTATCACTCGCGTGAAAAACGCATCAAAACGCATTGTATCTGTGCTGAAAAAACTGAACAACTGACCGCAATCGCAGATAAAACTGACTGAACTTGCTTGCAAAATGGTGCGTGTTTTCCTGAACGCATCCAGACCTAATCCGTCACGCTCGTGTGAAAGGGGCCTAAGAATTAAAGATTTCCCTAAAGCTGGTTTTACAGTATTGTTAGAGGGCATTCCATTGTGATTTAGTTTTCATGATATTGGTTTGCATAATCATTGCAAAATTATACAAACACAGCAGTATACATTAATATAAAGATGTCAGTTCTTTTGATCACAATTCTGAAGAAGTGATGTAAGGTATAGAATATATGAGTTAATTCTCAGTCATAAAATTCTAGCTTAAAAACATGGATAGGAACTGACTTATATTATACCGCCCTTTTCTCAGCTCACCCCAGATATGGGGGAAAAAATTGCTTACAAATCAATAGCAGTTGAATATCTCAAATAAAAATATGCATTTTTTTAGCTAACAAATCAACAGCAATTGAATATTCTGAATACAAAATATGCATTTCTTGTCAGGTATGCCATGTTTTTATTGTAACTTTTAATTAGAAATTGAGAAGTCTAATGGTAGAAATGCCAGATTTGTAAGGGGTATCTGTAGCTGTTAAAATAAGAGATCAGGAAGATCTAACACTCTGCAAAACACTCTGCAATACTTATTCAGCTAATTAACATAGTAACATAGTTAAGAAGGCCAAAAAAAGACATCTGTCTATCCAGTTGAGCCTGTTATCCTACAAGTTGATCCAGAGGAAGGCAAAAAACCCCTATGAGGTAGAAGGCAATTTTCCCCACTTTAGGGGAAAAAAATCCTTCCCGACTCCAATCAGGAAATCAGAATAACTCCCTGGATCAACGACCCATCTCTAGTAGCTATAACCTGTAATATTATTACCCTCCAAAAATACATCCAGGCCTCTCTTGAACTCTTTTAGTGAACTTACCATCACCACCTCCTCAGGCATAGAGTTCCATAGTCTCACTGCTATTACCGTAAAGAATCCTCTTCTATGTTTGTGTACAAACCTTCTTTCCTCCAGACGCGTAGGATGTCCCCTCGTCACTGTCCTGGAGATAAATAGATCATGGGAGAGATCTCTGTACTGACCTCTGATATATTTATACATAGTTATTAGATCTCCCTTCAGTTGTCTTTTTTCTAAAGTGAATAAGCCTAATTTTGATAATCTTTCTGGGTACTGGGTCCAGCTCTGCTATGTCTGCCTTGTTCACAGGAGCCCAGAAGTGTACACAGTACTCCATGTGTGGTCTGACTAGTGATTTGTAAAGTGGCAGGACTATGTTCTCATCACTGACATCTATGCCTCTTTTGATGCAACCCATTATCTTATTGGCATTGGCAGCAGCTGTCTGACACTGGTTTTTACAGATTAGTTTGTTGTTCACTAAAATTCCTAGGTCCTTTTCCATGTCAGAGTTAAGCTTCATTCACACTACCGTATGTATTTCGTGTCCGTATAAAAACGGAACAAAAGACATACGGAAAGTCTTCTGTAGTGTTCCGTAATTTTGCGGACCCATTGACTTTTAATGGGGCTACTGACGTGTTTTGCGGCCAAGTATAGGACATGTTTCCTTTTTTTTGCGGGAGAACTTCCGTAATATATGGATGCGGAATGCACACGGTGTGTATTCCGCATTTTTTTTTCTCCTATGGAAAAATGAATGGGTCCGTATGGTTCCGCATCTTATCCGCAAAAATGCGGATATAATACGGAAATGAACATACGGTAGTGTGAATGAAGCCTTAGTCAATATTTTACCATTTAGTATGTACTGGTGACTTGCATTATTCCTTCACATATGCATAACCTTACATTTGTCAGTGTTAAACCTCATCTGCCACTTCTCTGCCCAAGCCTCCAGTCTATCCAGATCCATCTGTAGCGTACTGTCCTCTTCTGTGTTAATTACTTTACACAGTTTAGTGTCATCTGCAAAAAATGATATTTTACTGTGCAAGCCTTCTACAAGATCATTAATAAATATATAGAAGAGAATAGGGCCCAATACTGACCCCTGTGGTACCCCACTAGTGACAGTGACCCAACCTGAATATGTGCCGTTAATAACCACCCTCTGTTTTCTATCACTGAGCCAGTTACTTACCCACATACAGACATTTTCTCCCAGGCCAAGCATTCTCATTTTATATACTAACCTTTTTTGTGGTACAGTGTCAAATGCTTTGGAGAAGTCCAGATATACGACATCCATTGATTCGCCGCGGTCCAGTCTAGAACTTACCTCCTCATAAAAACTGATTAAATTGGTTTGACATCACCGATCCCTCATGAATCCATGCTGATATGGAGTAATTTGCTTATTTTCATTGAGGTACTCCAAGATAGCATCTCTTAGAAAACCCTCAAACAGTTTACCCACGACAGATGTTAAACTTACCGGCCTATAGTTCCCGAGCTCTGTTTTTGGATCCTTTTTGAATATTGGCACCACATTTGCTATGCGCCAACCCTGTGGAACACTCCCTGTCAGTATAGAGTCCTTAAATATCAGAAATAAGGGTCTGGCGATGACATTACTTAATTCTCTTAGGATATGGGGGTGTATGCCATCCGGTCCTGGCGATTTGTCTATTTTAATCTTTTTAAGTTGCAGCTCTACTTCTTCCTGGGTCAGACAGGGCACTTTTAATGGGAAATTTACTTTTATATTCTGCATTTCATCTGACAGTTTATTTTCCTCAGTGAATACAGTGGAGAAAAAGATATTTAGTAGCTTTGCTTTCTCCTCATCGCTCTCTGCAACTTCCCCCTCATTACTCTGTAAAGGGGCTGACACCTTCAGGTTTATACTTTTTACCATTTACGTAATTAAAGAACATTTTAGGGTTAGTTTTACTCTCTTTGGCGATTAATCTCTCGGTCTCTAGTTTGGCTGCTTTTATTTGTCTTTTACATATTCAATTTTTTTCCTTAGTTTTTCAATGCTTCCTCGCTCCCCTCCTGTTTTAGTGGTTTAAATCCTTTCTGTTTGTCATTTATTGCTTTCTTTACAGTTCTGTTTATCCACATTGGTTTTTTCTTGTTCCTTAAAGGGGTTATCCCACGAATAATGTAAAAAATGAAAATCAGACATCATATAGTACATGACAATACCTTTCTAACAAATCTAGAACCAGCCCTGTACCTCACATGGATCCAGATATCTCCCCATTCATTGCTCTGCTATATTTATATCAAGCTGACAGCTCAAGGGGAGTGTCTTTTCTGCTGCAGCTAAGGGGGCGTGTCCATGCTCTCCCTATCACAGTTCAGGAGGCAGCTGAAAGATGAAACTGAGCATGTGCGGCCTTCTCAGTGAGCAGGTCAAAGAAATAAGAAATTAAGTGGCTCTATACAGAAACATTTTATTGAATAACTCAGTAGCTATACAGAATTTTTAATTACATGCAATTACAAAAGTATTCAGATCCAGGTGCTGGTTTGAAAACTGTAGAATATTTTTCGTGGGACAACCCCTTTAACCTTTTATTCCCATAAGGTATGTAACTCTCACAATTACGTATTATGATGCTTTTAAATATATCCCATTTTGTGGCTGTATTTTTATTTTTGAGGACTTTGTCCCAGTTAGTTAGGCCTATGGCCTGTCTTAGTTGGCTAAATTTTGCTTGTCATCTTAATTAAAATATGTATGCCATGGATTCTCTATAGAGATATATGAAAATAGTCAATATATTGTAACTAGTGTTGAGTGAATAAAAATCAAATAAATTGACTTGGATAAGAATTTTAGGAAAAATTCAATTTTTCACAAAGATAATCCCTCATGCTTCGTGGTAAAAAAATCTATTTCTCCTAAAGTGGTGGCTGTCACAGCCATCTTGATTGCAAAAAACGCATAAAATCAGTGATGACGTTACCAAGCCACACCAGCCAGTCATCATATCACCACGTGGAATTTTGTGCAGTGTCTTCAATTAAGATGGCTGTGATGGCCTCCATGTGAGTAAATTGATAGAGTATTTTTTTTAACTCTGATTAACCCCTGAACGGGCTAAATTGTATCCTCAGGTGTTGCGATCAGCAATGAATGTGGCATCTGAGAGGGGGAAGGGTGATCCCCGGCTACACACAAAGGAATGAGCTTCTTGACAAAGTGCCGTAATTTTCGCTTTATAAGATGCACTTTTTCCTCCAAAATTGAGGGAATACTAGTAATGGAAGCACTCACTAATATGCATTAAATGCCGGGAGCGGGGAGTGAAGCACTGCGAGCGCTTCTAGTACTCACGCTCCCTGGTCTCCCTTCCTGTGGTGGGTGCTGCCCTGTCCTGACCGCGTACAGCATCAGGACATAGTGAGCGCTTCCGAGCTGTCTTACATTAAGAATCTTCCCCGCCCTTGCCCACAATTTTAGACCTGGGGTATGCAGGGCCTAATTTAGGCATATTTCAGTATATTAAATGGCCCCCAAAATGTGTAGTTCTTGAGGTCAGTCTGTAGCTTCAGAAGAATTAAAGGGATCTGAAGATGCCTTGTTTATATTTCATAAAGATTGCTTGTATACTTTATGCATTATTCTAGAGTGAGTCAAAAATTATCTGCAGCCTGGCTGTAGAATTTATTTTAATCAACTTTCCAAACGGTTTGAACACGTTACATTAGTTCATTTTTTACTGGGGCACGAGAAACAATGACTGCCCCATTCGTGATTTGCACAAAAGAAGAGTAGCGTGTAGTGATTTATTTTTTGTGTTCTGGTGCTGATATTTGTCAAATACTTTGTGTACAGAATAGGGAAAGTATTTTTGTTGAGAAGTGTGTATTATTGGATAGGGAAGTTCAAGGAAGGTTGCACAAGTGTCAGCCATGAAGAAGGAGCTAGATGATGATAATATTGAGCATGTACATGAACTAATTCTGTTGAGTAAATGACCAACAGAGGATTATGTGGCCCCACAGACCACATCGGTTCATTTGCGGCTCACAGCTTAGGCGAAAACATTTCGGGGATACAAAAGCTTGTTGACATATGAACAAAGTGTGTTGAAAAATAGGGTGATTATGTAAAAAAATGATATGTCTTTCTTTTCGGAAAGCTGATTAAAACAAATTCTACAGCCACAGTGCACATAATTTTTGACTGACCCTCACCAGAGCTAATTCTTATCCAATCTAAAACTTAGGAAATATTGAGCAAAAAATGTACAAGAGAAAAGCAGAGCACTTGCCTGTAGCATTCACTTAGATTCCAGCTTTTATTTTTTGAGACTCTTCTGCAAAAAAGAAGTCACAACATCAATTGGTCACTATGGAAATCTGTTCCATTTTTTCACACATTTTGATAAATCGCTTGTGTTTTGTCAAATTTGACTAAAGTAGCCAGAACTCAGGGACTAATGAAATTTAATTATTTGTCTAGTTGCATGTTAAGTGATAGACTACTTGTTCATGACTCTTGTAAGATACTATACAGACTAAAATTTTAAATAGGTGAATAATATAATATTTTTTTTCTGCATTTTGTGCATTATATATGTCAATGTTGCAACAATATTTTTTTGTTTTAAAATCTATTTTTATTAAGATTTTAGATGAAGAAAAAGACTCCGCAAAACATTTGCGGAAAAAACAAAACAGCTGATGATAACAGTGCTAAATGACAGTGACAATAATTTTTATAACAACATTAAGACCAGACAGTGATCATGGGGAGGCTGAACTGTGGAAGCACAATCACAGCTGGTTAGGAGATATTAGATTTCAAAGAAAAGTCCATTCTAAATAGAAAAGCTGGGACTGTATTGAGAAGGTATTTCCCTGAACAGTCAAATCTATTGAAATAAAAATTGTTCATCAATTGAACAGTTTAAACAACATGAACCCAAATTAGCCCGTTTTTGCTAACAGAATGAAAAATACAAAACCAACCATTTCTTTTGGAAGGTAAGGGAGGTTTGTGTATGTGTTTGTGTGTGTGTGGGGGGAGGCGGGGGGGAGAGGGGTAAATGTGAGTATGTAATATATTAAATTTAAATGTAAAATGTCCCCATATTCTCCATTCATGTTTAATCGTTTAACTTGAATGGGATTTACATACAATAAGATAAATAGCTACAGTATACCATTTAACTACAAGCCTAATATTCTGTTGCCCCCCTCATGCCACTAAAACAGCTCTGACAGGTTAAGATATAGGCCCCAGTAAACCTCTGAAGGTGTCTTGTGGTATCGGTCATAAGGACATTATCAGCAGAACCTTTAAAGGGGTATTCCCGTTTTGTAATTTTCAGCATCAATTGACAGGAAGCAAAACGTTATCACTTACTAACAGTGATTGTTCATCTGTATTGCCCCAGTTTCATACACACCTTAAACCATTCTTAAACTGTTTTTGCAGTGTGCTTTAAAATGCTTGAAAAAATCTCAATTAAATTCTCTTTTACATGTACAAAATACCAGGGTGTACCAACCCACCTAAACTTGGCATTTTAATTTAAGTCTGCAGCACTCCATAAACACTCCATAACTCCTGGGCACCTCGCTGTCTAGGGGTCATGGTTGATTTGGTTCTTTCCTTTGTTCCCCATATCCAATCACTCAAACACTCTTGTCGTCTGCACCTCAAGAACATCTCCAGAATCCACACTTTTCTTATGGTGAAAATGGCCAAAACTCTTGCTTTGATTCATTCCTCCCTTGACTGCTATAATTCATGACTAGAGATGAGCGAGCATGCTCGTCCGAGCTTGGTGCTCGTTCGAGTATTATGGTACTCGTAAGTACTCGCTGCTCGGACGAGTATCTCGCCATGCTCGAGGAAATGGCAACTTCCGCATTGTGCATTTTTGGCGCCTATAAACTCAGCCAATCACAATCCAGGAGACTCTGCGGTACACCCAGCATCACGTGGGGCCCTTACATGTCAATAGCAGGGGTTGGCTGGCCTGATCAGGTGACCCTGGAATATACTAGTGACTGCCCGCGGTGCTCGGCCCAGATGCTGTCTGGATGTCGTTAGAGATAGAGCTGCTGCGTTTCAGGGAGAGTGTTAGGGCCTGCATTTAGGTCTTTGTTAGGCAGGAGTGATCTCAAAAGAACCCAACAGCCCTTCTAAGGGCTACAAGACATTTTTTTTTGTCTCATGGCTGGGCTGGCTGGCTGGCTGGCACTACTAGTGCAGCTATCGCCATATATAACCCTTTTTTTTATTATTGTTATATCTCAGTGATACAAATCCATTTCATACAGCAGTGTGGAACCATTCTGTGTGTCACAGTTCAGCTGTCCACTCACCACAAACCACAATCCGTATTTTCTGTCCAGGTGACCCATACTGTACGTCACGTCAGTGAAAAAGGTCTTTTGCTCTCACTTATACAGCTGCATTACAAAATCTCTGTGCGACATTTGTCTGGGTTGCAGTCAAAATAGCCACCGTCAGCAGGGGCTGAGTTTGCTCTCTGATAGTTTCTGCACGTCACATTAAAAAAAATATGTATCTAAAAAAAAATATATAAAAAAAATATATATAAAAAATAGTTTTTTTGTTGTTTTATCTCAGTGATACAAATCCATTTCACACAGCTGTGTGTAACCATTCTGTGTATCACAGTTCAGCTGTTCAGTCACCACAATCCGTATTTTCTGTCCAGGTAACCCATTCTGTACGTCTCAGTTTCTGCACGTCACGTTCAAAAAAAAAAAAAAACAATATAAAAAAAAATATTTAAAAAAATATATAAAAATAGTTTTTTTGTTGTTTTATCTCAGTGATACAAATCCATTTCACACAGCTGTGTGGGACCATTCTGTGTGTCACAGTTCAGCTGTTCAGTCACCACAATCCGTATTTTCTGTCCAGGTGACCCATTCTGTACGTCACGTCAGTGAAAAAGGTCTTTTGCTCTCACTTATACAGTTACATTAGAAAAATCTCTGTGCGACATTTGTCTGGGTTGCAATTAAGCAGACCAAGTCTGCCTAATCTAATAGTTTCCGTGTAATTGCTCCATACTGCACGGTACGTAATAACATACATAATTTTGCTTTAACTTAATCACCTATATATTTTCTTGTTCAGATTGAACAAGTTTGTGGGTTTCAGTACAGCAGGCCCATTTATTTAATTTTTTTATATAATACACTTATATACAGAAAATGTTGAACCCCAGGGCTAAGGGACGTGGGCGTGGGCATTCAATTACTGCAGGGGGCAGAGGCCGTGGTCCTGGGCAGGGTGAGACAGTACCTGCTGATGAGGGAGCAGGGGAACGCTGCAGAGCTACACTCCCTAGCTTTATGTCTCAACTTACAGTGACATGTGGTAGAGGACTGTTGAAACCACAACAGTGCGAACAGGTGATGTTGTGGATTGCGGACAATGCTTCAAGTAATTTGTCCACAAGTCAGTCTTCCACACAGTCCACCCACGTTACCCAAGGGAGCACTCCTCTGACTCCTCCACCTCAACCTCCTTCCCCCCAGTCTGCCCCCTCCCAGGAAAATTTGGAATGCGATCCGGTATACTCTCAGGAACTGTTTTCTGGACCCTTCCCAGAGTCACAAACCACTTCTCAGGTTGCTGCTGACCTCGTTCCCGATGCCCAAGTTTTCCAACTGTCGCAGTCTGTGGGTGATGATGATGACAATGTTGACTTAGTGGAAGAAGTTTGTAAAGAGGTGTCGGACGATGAGGAGACACGGTTGTCAGACAGTGGTGAAGTTGTTGTCAGGGCAGGAAGTCCGAGGGGGGAGCTGACTGAGGAATCGGAGGATGACGAGGTGACTGACCCAAGCTGGGTTAATAAGCCGAGTGAAGACAGTGCTTCTGAGGCGGAGGCGAGTGCTGCACCAGAACAGGTTGGAAGAGGCAGTGGTGTGGCCAGAGGGAGAAGCAGGGCCAGAGCTGGTGCATCAACAGCAACTGTTTCACGAAGTAAAGCTCCCGTGGCGAGGCCTAGATGTTCGCAAGTCTGGAGGTTCTTTAAAGAAAGTGAGGATGACCGACGGACTGTGGTGTGCAACCTGTGCCACACCAGGATCAGCAGGGGTACCACCACTACTAGCCTAACCACCACCAGCATGCGCAGGCATATGAGTGCTAAACACCCCACTCAATGGAACCAAGGCCGTTCACCTCCTGCTTGTCACACCACTGCTCCTTCCCCTGTGTCACTCGCTGCCTTTGCTAGTCAACCCCCTGCCCAGGACCCCGGCACGAGTGCCTCCCGCCCGAAAATTACACCTTCGCCTCCACGATCCTCCACAGAGTCCTCCAATGTGTCCCAGCGCAGCGTTCAGCTGTCTTTACAGCAGACGCTGGAGCGCAAGAGGAAATACAGTTCCACCCACCCACATGCCCAAGCCCTCAACGTCCACATCTCCAAATTGCTTAGCCTGGAGATGCTGCCCTATAGGCTTGTAGAGACCGATGTCTTTCTCAATCTCATGGCGGTGGCTGCCCCTCGATATTTGGTCCCCAGCCGCCACTATTTTTCCCAATGTGCCATCCCAGCCCTACACCAGCATGTGTCACAGAACATCATCCCTGCCCTGACCAATGCTGTTTCTGAGAAGGTCCACCTAACCATGGACACGTGGACAAGTGCTGCCGGGCAGGGACACTATATCTCACTGACGGCACATTGGGTTAACTTGGTGGAAGCTGGGACCGAGACTAACCCTGGGGCCGCTCATGTACTGCCCACACCGAGGATTTAGGGGCCTACCTCGGTCACAGTCTCTCAGACGTACTATGCCTCCTCCTCTGACCCCTCCTCCTCCTCCACCGAATTACCATCCGTGGGCACGGCGCCTTCATTCGGTAGCTCTAGGCGCAGCAGCAGTGCTGTGGGTAAGCACCAGCAGGCGGTGCTCAAAATGCTGACCTTAGGTGACAAAAGGCACACCGCCCAAGAGCTGTTACAGGGCATCACGGCACTGACCGATCTGTGGCTGGCACCGCTGAACCTCAAGCCAGGCATGGTTGTGTGTGACAACGGGCGTAACCTGGTGGCGGCTCTGCAACTCGGCAGACTGACACATGTGCCATGCCTGGCCCACGTGTTCAATCTAATAGTTCAGCGGTTCCTCAAGACATACCCCAATCTGTCTGATTTGCTCACCAAGGTGCGCCGCATCTGTGCGCATTTTCGCAAGTCGACCACAGATGCTGCCACTCTCAGGGCAGCGCAGCGCCGCCTACAACTGCCCGCTCACCGACTGTTGTGCGACGTGCCTACGAGATGGAATTCGACATTAAACATGTTATCCAGAGTTTACCAGCAGCGCAGAGCGATTGTAGACTGCCAGATGTCAACTTCCACCAGAACTGGTAGTCAGGTCACTCAGATTCCTGAAGTCTACAATGAGGAGTGGACGTGGATGTCTGATATCTGCCAGGTGTTGAGTAACTTTGAGGAGTCAACACAGATGGTCAGCGGCGATGCCGCCATTATCAGCCTCACCATCCCGCTGCTTTGCCTGTTGAAAAACTCACTGCTCAGCATGAAGTCGGATGCTTTGTGCTTGTCACAAGAGACGGTGGAGGAAGATACGTCGCTTGATAGCCAGAGCACCCTCCGGTCTGTTTCTCAGCGCGTATCGGAGGAGGGGGATGAGGATGAGGAGGAGAATGTCGGCGAGACAGAAGAGGGTACCAGTGCTCAGTTCTTCTTAACTCTTGAGCGTGTATGGGCTGAAGAGGAGGAGGAGGAAATGGAGAGTCAGGCCAGTGAGGAGAGGGAATTCTTGCGTGTTGGGACTCTGGCGCACATGGCAGACTTCATGTTATCCCGTGACCCTCGTGTTAGAAGCATTTTTTCAAACACCGATTACTGGGTGTTCACTCTCCTGGACCCACGGTACAAGCAGAACCTTTCCACTCTCATCCCTGCAGAGGAAAGGAGTATGAGAGTCAATAAATATCAACAGGCCCTGGTGCACAAGCTGAAACAATCTTTCCCATCTGACGACGCTAGCGGCAGAGGGCATGGTTCTGTGGGCCAAGTAGCGGGGGAGAGGAGGCGAGCAGGCAGCTTGTCCAGCACTGGCAGGGGAACGGTCTCCAAGGCCTTTGCCAGTTTTATGTCACCCCAGCAAGACACAGTCACCTGTCCCCAGTCTAGGCAGAGTAGGGGGGAGCTGTACAGAAAGATGGTGAGGGAGTACCTAGCTGACCATACCAACGTCCGGACCAATCACTCTGCTCCATACAACTACTGGGTGTCAAAGCTGGACACGTGGCCTGAACTGGCGCTGTACGCCTTGGAGGTGCTGGCCTGCCCTGCCGCTAGCGTGCTGTCAGAGCGGGTATTCAGTGCAGCTAGTGGCGTCATCACCGATAAGCGTACACGCCTGTCAACTGACAGCGCTGACAGGCTGACGCTTATTAAAATGAACAAAGCCTGGATTTCACCGGAATTCAAATCTCCTCCGGGGGAAAGCAGCTAAAGATTAACATTACTTATTTATCTTATTCCTCTTCTCTACTCCTCCTACACCTCCTCCTCCTCCTTGTCGTCTTTGCCTAACGCTGACCAAAAAAACGCCATTTTTTAGAGGTCCAACTGGCACTCTTTTACCACAATTTTTCAGGAGGGCCCCCTACAGGCCCTCTCTTCAAACAATTTTTCCGGAGGTCCACCTACAGGCCCTCTCTCCAAACAATTTTTCCGGAGGGCCACCTACAGGCCCTCTCTCCAAACAATTTTTCCGGAGGTCCACCTACAGGCCCTCTCTCCAAACAATTTTTCCGCAGTGTCAACTAGACAGTGTAAAACAATGTTTCAGGAGCGTCAAACAGACAGTCCAAAACTATTTTTCAGGATGCTCAAGTACCGACATTTAAAAAAAAATAATTTCGCTGAGGGTAGACTTTATGTACTCCGAAAATAAAAAAATTTTTGGAGACTCAACAAAAGCCATTTCACTGCATTCTCAGTCGGACAAAGTCATTGGTGGTGTAACCACCATGCTGTGTCAGGCTAAATTTTTGGGTGCTTCACCAGCTACCGCATACTAACTCAGTCACTCTGTTGTCACCGCCGCCATACAGGGCCGCAAAAAATGTTTATGTGGTTCGCCTGCTCCCGCAGTGTCACTCGCTCACTCTGTTGTCACCACCATAGTGGTTTGCACTATAGCAGCCCAAGTCTGCACATTCCCCTTTTTATCTCCAAGTGATCTATACTGCAGGTTACGTAATAAAATAGGTTCTTTTGCTCTCAGTGATACAAATACATTTCATAAAATCCTTTCTTTCTCTTTAACTGATCTATACTGAACGTCACTTTTAAAAATACGTCTTTTTCCTCTCTTTCTCTCTCTCCAAACTATTTTTCCGGATAGGTGCCATATACGGTATTAAACTGAGAAGGATACATTGAACACATGCCACACTTGATCAATCTCATAGTTGACAGCTGTACCGGTTGATGCTAAATTTTTAAGTTGGGGTCCTGCGTCGTCATTCGAACTCCATCCGGCTGTTGTCACCACCACACACGCTCTTCCAGCTCAACCTCCTTCCCCCCAGCCTGCCCCCCATCTACAGGCCCTCTCTCCAAACAATTTACCCAGGTAGGGGACATATTAGATATTGTACAGATTTTTTTTTTGGTTCTTCTTTTAATTGCCTCCTGCGATAGTGCGATAGACGGGAATCGAACCCGGGTCAACTGCTTGGGAAGCAGCTATGCTCACCACTTTACCACCAACAGCCACAGCAACTGATAAGAACAGATACTAAACTTGATGTAAGCCAACATTTCGACAATCGATAACCCGAAACGGGTCCGCCGTCGAGCCCGGCGTTCGGCCACCCTGAGCATTTCACATACTCTGACTGATTCTGACCCTGGGGCCGCTCATGTACTGCCCACTTGGAGGATTGCGGGGCCTACCTTGTTCACGGTTTGTCAGAATTACTATACCACTTTCTCCAACCCCTCCTCCTCCACCTTCGAATTACCATCCTTGCTTCACCTCCTGCTACCTCAGTCTAACTCGGTCACTCTGTTGTCACCGCCATGCTGCGTCAGGCTAAATTTTTGGGTGGCTCACCTGCTACCTCATCTAACTTGGTCACTTGTTGGTGTCACCGCCATGCTGTGTCAGGCGTTTGCCTGCATCGTGTGGCTGGGGATAGGAGAGCAATGCCAGCATGGGCATGGGTGATGGACCTTCGTTGCACCTAGTTGGGTGCTTCCCTATATATTCCCACCATGCCAGCCATGGGTTGTACATTAACTAATAACAGGGAAAACAAAAAAAATATTTTACAGGAGGGTCAACCGCAGACACTCCAAAACAATTTTACATGAGGGAGAGTCTCCCTGTCTGCCATCGTGTTCGGTCAGGTTGTCAGTAGGTACACCACCTCTGTCGTCTGCAGAAGCGGCCACTATGAGGAAGGCCACGGCAAGAACATCCCCTTTTCAATTGAGAGCAAATGTAGAATTGTAGGTGGATGACACTTTTCTTCCGCAGTGGATTCACCTTCCCCTTTATCATTGCCAGACAACAGTTGGTGAAAAAGTAATTGGCAATGATGAAGAAAAAGTCACGGTGCAGTGGACCGTCTGTGATGCAAAACCTATATATTCCCACCATGCCAGCCATGGGTTGTACATTAACTAATAACAGGGAAAACAAAAAAAATATTTTACAGGAGGGTCAACCGCAGACACTCCAAAACAATTTTACATGAGGGAGTGTCTCCCCGTCTGCCATCGTGTTCGGTCAAGCTGTCAGTAGGTACACCACCTCTGTCGTCCGCAGAAGCGGCCACTATGAGGAAGGCCACAGCAAGAACATCCCCTTTTCAATTGAGAGCAAGTGTAGAATTGTAGGAGGATGACACTTTTCTTCCGCAGTGGATTGACCTTCCCCTTTATCATTGCCAGACAACAGTTGGTGAAAAAGTAATTGGCAATGATGAAGACAATGTAACGGTGCAGTGGACCGTCTGTGATGCAAAACCTATATATTCCCACCATGACAGCCATGGGTTGTACATTAACTAATAACAGGGAGAACAAAAAAAATATTTTACAGAAGGGTCAACTACAGACACTCCTAAACAATTTTTTAGGAGGGTCAACTTCGGACACTCCAAAACAAATTTTAGGGAGGCTCGCCTACAGACATTTGACTGCTACCTCAATCTAACTTGGTAACTTGTTGGTGTCACTACGCTGTCACCATGATGTGTCAGGCTTATGCCTGCGTCGTTGGGGCGGGGGATAGCACAGCAGTGCCAGCATGAGCAGTGGTGTCACCTGCAGGCGGTGATGGACCTTTGTTGCACCTAGTTGGGTGCTTCCCTAACATGTGATGGGCATGTGCCTCACCTTTCTTTGTCTGGGTGAGCACAATTGCCATGAGGGTAACCACCAGGCTGTTGCAGGAGAATTTGGGGTAATGGTGGGATTAGGCAGCCTCAGAGGCATCCATGCATGCTGCCCCTGCTGTTTCCTGTCCATTTCCGTGGTGTTTCCATCATTTTCTGATGTTTCCAGGTTTTTACCCAGCCTTCCCTAGGCAGAGCCTTGGTCCCCTGCAAAAATGCTCGAGTCTCCGATTGACTTCAATGGGGTTCGTTACTCGAAACGAGCACCCGAGCATCGGGAAAAGTTCGACTGGAATAACGAGCACCCGAGCATTTTAGTGCTCGCTCATTTCTATTCATGACTAATTGGTTTCCTTTCACTAAACTCTCCCCCATTCATTTTGTCCTAAATGCCACAGCCAGGCTCATCTATCTGTCCACCCGGTACACTGATGTTTCTAGCGCGTTCCAGTCACTTCACTGGTTGCCTATTAACTACAGAATACAGTTCAAACTCCTCACCCTCATCCACAAAGCTCTCCACATTGCTGTATCTCTTCCCTCATTTCCGTCTTCCTCTCTCATTGTGCTCTCCATTCTACCAGTGATTTAATATTAACATCCTCCATAATTTGTACCTCTAACTTCCGTCTTCAAGGTCAATTCCCAACTGCAATAGCTTCAAATGTGCCTTACAAACACATTTTCAGGCAGTAATCGCCACACCCAAATCACTAGCACACACAGATCAGCCTACACCACTCCTTTCAGCACAAAGATGGATGGACCACTTCATATTAAAATTAACTACCTTTTTTGTCACCCTCACTTCCTTCCAGATTGTAAGCTCTTGTGAGCAGGGTCCTCACTCCTAGCGTTTCAGTTGTATATTAGCCAGTACCTGTGTGATGTCTTTTGTTTTGTACATAAATCTTCTGAATTGAAAAGTGCTTTGGAATATGGTGGCACTATTAAAATAAAGATTATTATTGTTATCTCTTAAAGGGTTTCTGTCACCAAGTTTGTCCTTATTAAACAGGATGACATTCTCAATGTGCCAATGTCACCTGATTCTAAGTCTGCTATTTATTTTATTCACAGTGTCCCCGTTTTTCTGTAATTTAACCTTTTATCATATGCTAATTCGCCTCCTAGGAGCAGGGGGGGCGTTGCCCCTGCTCCTAAAGGCTCCGTTTGCCCACCTCAATCCATGCCATTTTCTTCCTGTGTGACAGGACCAGGCCAGCGTTCGTCTCCTCAGGCTGGCCCTGTCTGCCCTGTCTTGCGCCTGCGCTGTCCCGCTCAGTATTCGACGCAGGCACAGTGAGTGAGGGAAGCTCGCTGGCTACCGGCTCCCTCACTGTGTCTGCGTGGGATGGCAGACAGGCCCAGCTGAAGGAGATGAACGCTGGCCTGGTCCTGTCACTTAGGAAGAAAAGATCATGGATTGAGGTGGGCAAACGGAGCTTCTAGGAGCAGGGACAATGCCCCCCTGCTCCTAGGTGGCTAATTAGCATATGATAAAAGTTTAAATTACAGAAAAACAGGGACACTGTGAATAAAGTAAATAGCAGACTTAGAATCAGGGGACATTGGCACATTGAGAATGTCATCCTGTTTAATAGGGACAAACTTGGTGACAGAAACCCTTTAAACTGTGCACATGAGCCAGGAGTTAATGTGGCCCACCACTGATCTGCAGTTTAAGAACCATATAATAGCACAACTAGTGCAAAATAATTTCAACTTTTTCTTGAAGTATACAGTTACATGTATTTGTCAAAGAGAGAGCTCAACTTTAACGTAAAGGCTGAAAACCTGGAGGCTTTCACACAATGAAAAAAATTCTACAATAAGAAACCAGTATTGTTTTGCTTGTTTCATTCATCTCCCAAGATTGGAAGACCATGCCGAGATTTTTTGTATCCTGCAATAGAAAGTAGAGGGAGAACTGGCATTTATTTTAAATGAGACAAATGCCTCCACTAGTGCATGACTTAATCATTGCTGGAAGGCAGGCAGCAGCAAGCAAGATAATGTTTTTAAATAGCATTTAAATATACATAAAAGCCTTACTTTGTCACATTTTGCAGTTTAGCCAGCTGTATTCGAAGATAAATTTTCTGCATTTAATTTTAATGACAATTAGCAGATCCTAAAGTTCAGTATGGTGCAATTTCATTGTAAAGGGAAAAATGGTAAAAAAAAAAAAAAAAAATAGGCTTTGGTTTTAAATCAGAAAAATGAATGTAAGACGAAATGCATTTTTACTCTAAAAATCATACATTTACTATGATACTTTACTTTTATTATTTAAAAATATAAGTTATTAAAAAATACATATTGGCTTGGGGGTTACATATGACTCATAAGCTGTGACCAGCCTTCTGTCTAGTGTGTATGGGAACGTTGGTGTAAGAGGAAAGATGGAGGTGTCTGGCATCAGGTTATTTACTGTTCCTCATAGAAAACACATGTATGCTCATCTGTGTTTGTTGGGTATGGAAGAATAGGCATCAGATGAATGAGTGCTCGGCTCAGAGCTTTAAAAAATGTATGTCTAACTTTAGTTGAATCAATTTTCTTTGCGCATTTGAAAATTACAATAAAAGGGGAAGAAGACCATCTGTTAGCATGATCAACCCCATTAAATGAGGCATACAGGTTGTCAGGGTTGATTATGCTTATTAAAACACTACTTTCAGTATGCATCTATGTTGCTCCATTGTCTAGAAATTACTCTTTTTATAATTATGCAAATTAGATTGTTCAAGCACAGAATGGCTGGCCACAGCCCTTGGAGCACTAGTTTTGTGATAATCCTTTGTTATTACCATAACCCACTTCCCCTGGATTGACAGGGCTAGACATCTCGTCTAACCTTATCTTCTCGCACTTGCACTATAGCTGTGTGTCTCGCTGCTTGGTAAATGGGAATTTGTGCTCCTTGGAAAGCAGCAGTATAGCACCCCAAACCTGTGCAGTTGTTCAGTATGTAATGTTGTTACCATTTTCCTGTTTACACTTTACACCAGCAGATTGGACATGGGTGGCAATCGTAGGCATCTGGAATGAGACTAACCATCCCATCCCTCTTGGTAGGAGTGGGCTGGCCCTACTTCCTGCCAAGATCGGGAGTTCTAGTGAGATTAGTGTGAAGTGAGAAAGCATATGCTTGAGCTGCTACTCCAAGGATCTTAGGGACCAGTTCTTGATTCAACAGTCCTATGAGACCACTGCTCCAGAGAGACTGATATTTAAAAATCTACAGTCTTCACAGACAGCAGAGTGGCCAGTACCATATCTATTTATCAGCTTACCTCAAAAGCATCCAGGGACTTATATAGTCAACAGGCATTAGAGTTAACCCAAATGTAAATACTCAACAGGAAAATTCAAAGGTTTCACCGGGATTCCTGTGCATTCACCAGAAAAGGGACATTCCTGGGATGTTGCACATAAGAGTTTGTCAGTGTGAATTGTGTTACATGCTGTATGTGGTTTATTAAAAGGGTTATCCCATTATAAAATCATGACCAATTCAGAGGATAGGGAAAAAGTGATTGGCGGTGGTCCAACCTCTGGTCCCCTGCTTATCACAAGAATCGGGACCCAGTGTTCCAGTTTGAATAAAGTGCAGTGTACCTCACTTCATCTTCATGGGACAACTGGGGATAGCTGAACACTTATCCTCAGCTATCTCTGGCAGTCCCATAGAGATGAAAGGTGTGGCAGTGTGATACATGACTGACCTTCCATTCAGATAGAGGACATTGGGTTCTTGTTTTAATCCTCAGTGGGGGTCCCAGTGGTCTGTCCCCTGCTGGTAAGACATTTACATTTAATGATGGATTCTAGAGTTTTTAGGGGTATCTTTGAAAAAAATGTATTAAAACCTATAAAATGTAAAATAAATTAATTTTAACACACTTTTTTTTGTTTTGACAGGAATACCAAATAGACATATTTTTTGCTCAAACGTGGACTGACAATCGCCTCAGGTTTAATAGCACCATGAAGATTTTAACTCTCAACAGCAATATGGTTGGATTAATATGGATTCCAGACACTATATTTCGTAACTCTAAAACTGCAGAAGCTCATTGGATTACAACTCCAAATCAACTTCTACGAATATGGAATGATGGGAAAATTTTATACACATTAAGGTATGTTGCCATTGTTTTGCAATTTAGTTTTTTCTCACTACCTTCCCAAAGCCATAACTTTTTTATCTTTCGATTCACATACTTGTAAGAGGGTTTGTTTTTTTCAGGACAAGATATTTTATATTGCATACCATGTGGTGGGAAGCTGGAAAAAAATACAAAGGGGGTGAAACTGGAAAAAAGTGTAATTCTGCCATAGTTTTATGGTTTTTGATTGGACGACATTCCCTATGTGGTAAAACAGATATTTTACCTTAATCCCCTGGGTCAGTACAATTACAATGATACCACATAGTATATTTTTTCTTGTGTTTCAATACTGAAAAAAAATTTTTTTTTTTCTTTTTATCTCAATATTCTGACCCCAATAACTTTTTTATGATAATGTCTATAGAGCTCTATGAGGGCTTATTTTTTACACGATGAGCTGACTTTCTGACTGTTCTTTATTAAATTTTTGTGGGGAGGTGAAGTGACCAAAAATGGTGAATTGGCTATTTACATTTTTTCTTCCCAATATGCCGTTTACTATATGGAATAAATATTTTTGTATTTTATTAGAGCAGGGTTTTTTAGGACAATCCTAAAAAATTTTTTAAAGTCACGATAGATGACTATAACAAGTAATCATTAGCTTTTCATTTGTATTCTATAATGGATTATAATTAGAGATGAGCGAGCATACTCGTCTGAGCTTGGTGCTCGTTCGAGTATTAGGGTACTCGTAAGTGCTTGCTGCTCGGACGAGTATCTCGCCATACTCGAGGAAATGGCAAAATCCGCATGGTGCTTTTTTGGCGCCTATAAACACAGCCAATCGCAAGCCAGGAGACTCTGCGGTACACCCAGAATCACGTGGGGCCCTTACATGTCGATAGCAGGGGTTGGCTGGCCTGATCAGGTGACCCTGGAATATACTAGTGACTGGCCGCGGTGCTCGGCTAAGATGCCGTCTGGATGTCGTTAGGGATAGAGCTGCTGCCTTTCAGGGACAGTGTTAGGGCCTGAATTTAGTTCTCTGTTAGGCAGGAATCACCCACAAAGAACCCAACAGCCCTTCTAAGGGCTAGAAGAAATTTTTTTTTGTCTCCTGGCTTGGCTGGCTGGCTGGCACTAGTAGTGCAGCTATCGCCATATCTAACCCTGTTTTTTTTTTATTGTTCTATCTCAGTGATACAAATACATTGCAAACAGCAGTGTGGAACCATTCTGTGTGTCACAGTTCAGCACACTCACTCCAATCCATATATACTGTCCAGGTGACACTTTCTGTACGTCACAGAATACAACCAAGTCATTTGCTACCAATAACGTATACAACTTGATCCAGAAAACTCTCTGTGAGACATTTGTCTGGGTCGCAGTCTAAATAGCCACCGTTAACAGGGTGTCAGTCAGTTCTACCATAGTTCCTGCACGTCACGTTCCCAAAAAAACAAATTTTTTTTTAAAAAAATATAAAAAACAAAATTTTTAAAAAATTAGTTTTTCAGTTGTTTTAGCTCAGTGATACAAATCCATTTTACTCAGCTGCGTGTAACCTTTCTGTGTGTCACAGTTCAGCACACTCGCTCCGATCCGAATATACTGTCCTGGTGACACTTTCTGTACGTCACAGAATACAACCAAGTCATTTGCTACCAATATAATCTACAGCTTGATCCAGAAAACTCTGTGTGCGACATTTGTCTGGGTCGCAGTCTAAATAGCCACCGTTAACAGGGTGTCAGTCAGTTCTACCATAGTTTCTGCACGTCACATTCCCAAAAAAACTAAATTTAAAAACAAAATTAGTTTTTCAGTTGTTTTAGCTCAGTGGTACAAATCCATTTTACTCAGCTGCATGTAACCTTTCTGTGTGTCACAGTTCAGCACACTCACTTCGCTCCGTATATACTGTCCAGGCGACACTTTCTGTACGTCACAGAATACAACCAAGTCATTTGCTACCAATATCATCTACAGCTTGATCCAGAAAACTCTCTGGGCGACATTTGTCTGGGTCGCAGTCTAAATAGCCACAGTTAACAGGGTGTCAGTCAGTTCTACGATAGTTCCTGCACGTCACATTCCCAAAAAAAACAAAATTAAAAAAAAAATATAAAAAACAAAATTTAAAAAAAATTAGTTTTTCAGTTGTTTTAGCTCAGTGATACAAATCCATTTTACTCAGCTGCGTATAACCTTTCTGTGTGTCACAGTTCAGCACACTCGCTCCGATCCGTATATACTGTCCAGGCGACACTTTCTTTACGTCACAGAATACAACCAAGTCATTTGCTACCAATAACATCTACAGCTTGATCCGGAAAACTCTGTGTGCGACATTTGTCTGGGTCTCAGTCTAAATAGCCACCGTTAACAGGGTGTCAGTCAGTTCTACCATAGTTCCTGCACATCACGTTCCCAAAAAAAAATTTTTTATAAAAAATATAAAAAACAAAATTTAAAAAAAAATTAGTTTTTCAGTTGTTTTAGCTCAGTGATACAAATCCATTTTACTCAGCTGCGTGTAACCTTTCTGTGTGTCACAGTTCAGCACACTCGCTCCGATCCGTATATACTGTCCAGGTGACACTTTCTGTACGTCACAGAATACAACCAAGTCATTTGCTACCAATATCATCTACAGCTTGATCCAGAAAACTCTCTGTGCGACATTTGTCTGGGTCGCAGTCTAAATAGCCACCGTTAACAGGGTGTCAGTCAGTTCTACGATAGTTCCTGCACGTCACATTCCCAAAAAAAAACAAAATTTAAAAAAAAATATAAAAAACAAAATATAAAAAAAAAATTAGTTTTTCAGTTGTTTTAGCTCAGTGGTACAAATCCATTTTACTCGTGTAACCTTTCTGTATGTCACAGTTCAGCACACTCGCTTCGCTCCGTATATACTGTTCCAGGCGACACTCTCTGTACGTCACTTAATTAAACCAGACTGAACAAGTTTGTG